>JAJJKW010000280.1:0-63430 GCA_023805745.1 Isotricha sp. YL-2021b
AAAAAGAAGAAAATATTGATAATAAAAATAAAAAAGAAAATGAAGAAAAAAAAGAAGAAAAAGTTGAATATAAAAATAAAGAAGAAAATGAAGAAAAAAAAGAAGAAAATATTGATAATAAAAATAAAGAAGAAAATGAAGAAAAAAAAGAAGAAAATATTGATAATAAAAATAAAAAAGAAAATGAAGAAAAAAAAGAAGAAAAAGTTGAATATAAAAATGAAGAAAAAAAAGAAGAAAAAAATAAAGAAAATGATAAAATTAATAAACAAAAAGAAGAAAATCTTGAAAAAAAAACAGATAACAAACAAAAAATTAAAGAAGATAATTTAATTAATAAAAAAGAAGAATTAAAAGAAGAAAATATAAAAAATAACAATATAACAATAGAAAAAGAAAATGAAAAAAAGGAAGGAATTAATATAACATTAGATAATAATATTGATAAAGAAAAAAATATAAAATATATTAATCCAGAAGGAGAAACTGACAACAATAAAAATACTAATGAACTTAATAATGAAATTAGTCCTGATAATTTAAATTTAAAAATATCAAATAAACCTCCTCAAAAAGGTAAAAGAAGAAATAATGATAATGAAGTTAAAGTTAATATTGATATCAATATTCATAATAATAATAATACTAATTTAGTTAATGAAAGGAAAGAAGAAGATAATGTTATTCCTAAAAATAATGATAATAAATCAATTAATGAAAATGATAATAAAAAAGATAATATATTATTAAACTCAGATAATCAAATTATTGATAGTGTTGTCTCAAGTATTTCAGTTAATGATAAAAATAGTAGAAATATTCAAAATGAAGAAGAGAATGAAAAAATAAATTCAGATATACAATTGATTAATAGTTCTATTTCGAATGTATCTGTTAAAAATGATAAAAATTTTTCAGATTATAACACAGAGAATAAACAAATAATAATTGATAATAAAAAAACAGATAATAAAAGGGAAAATAAAAGAAAAAAAAATGATAATAAAACTTTTGAAAATAAAGAAATAGAAAGTGATAATAAAACTTTTGAAAATAAAGAAATAAAAAGTGATAATAAAAAAATAGAAAATAAAGAAATAAAAAGTGAAAATAAAACTTTTGAAAATAAAGAAATAAAAAGTGATAATAAAACTTTTGAAAATAAAGAAATAAAAAATGATAATAAAATAATAGAAAATAAAGAAATAAAAAATGATAATAAAATAATAGAAAATAAAGAAATAAAAAGTGAAAATAAAATAATAGAAAATAATCCTAAACACATAAATATACCTTCAAAAGAACTATTAGAAAATAAAGATTTAGAAGAAATAAATACAAATAAAATTCAAAATTCGGAAACAATACCATATAAATTTACAATAGAAAAAGAAATAGAAGAAGACATTTATGTAACAGGTTCATTAGATAAATTATCAAAATGGGACACAAATAATTCTCCAAAATTAATACCACAATATAGTAATGGAAAATATTATTATCAAATAATAATAAATTTATCAAAAGATGATTTTCCTTTTGAATATAAATATTTTATTAAAGATGGAGATAAAATTGAATGGATAGGAAAACCTTATGAAAATAATAAAGTAGAACCAAATGAATATGAAAGAATAAAAAATGATATTCATTCTAATAATAAAATATCAATTATTGATTTTAATATAAGATATGAAAACTTTTTTGATGGAATTAATAATTGGAAAAATAGGAAAAAAAGTTTAATAAAAATATTAAAAGATTATAATCCTGATATTATTTTTTTACAAGAAACAACAGAAAATCAATATAAATATATTTATAATGAATTAAATATAGATTATATTTTCTTAGGAGAAAATCGAGATAATTCATCTCATAGTGAAAAGAATAATATTATATATAATAAAAATAAATTTGATCTAATTTCAAATGGACAATTTTGGTTAAGTTCAACACCAGAAATATTATATTCTAATGATTTTAAAAATATTTTTCCAAGAATTTGTACTTGGTCTGTTTTAAGATTTATAAATGGGAAAAAAATTTTATTATTTAATACTCATTTAGATCATATTAATATGAAAGCTCATTTACCTTCAATTAAAGTTATATTAAAAAAAATAAAAGATATTTCAAATAATTTTAATGATGATATTGATTTAATTATTTTTGGTGGTTGTTTATATTGTGAAGAAAATGATAATTTAATTAATGAAATTTGTAATTGTGGTTTTGTAAAAATAAATTTTGATAAAACTTTTCACAATTTTACAGGTAAAGGAATTAATCATTGGGATTATTTATTTTATTATAAAAATACCCAATTTAATGCTAATTTTGTTAAAGTTATTGATAATGAAAGTATTATTGATCAAAGAAAAAATATTTTTGTAAGTGACCATTTTCCTGTTTTTGTTGAGTTTAATAAATAAATTTAAAAATTAATTAAAAAGTAGACATTATTTATTTTTATTCAAAATAGATAAAAAGGGAAGAAAATATTTAATTTTTATAAAGTATAATAAATTTTATTTAAATATTTAAAATAAAAAAGATTATTTATTAAATAAGTATGTATGTTATATATATTATCATTACCTCAAATTATAATTGCAAAAATTAAAATTATAATAAATATCAAAGAAAACATAAAAATTTATAAAACATTCCAAAGAAATAATTAAAAAATAAAAATAAATTCTACCATCAATAAAAACCTATAAATTAAAAATATGATAAATCAAGAATCACAATTTTCAAAATTTTTTGAAACAGAGGAGTATCATTCAGATAAAGAGTCAGAAAATGAAAATATAGATTGTGATGAGTATTTGAATAACAATGGAAATGATTTAGATCTTCAATCAGTACCAGAAAAAGATGAAATATATTATAATAGAAGAACAGATATAAATGACAATAATTCAAATGAAAATTTAACAAATTTTAATAATGAAAATAAACTTTTAATATATGAGAATCTTTTTAAAATAAATAAAACAAGATTTAAACCTGAAAATATTAGAATTAAAATAAAAGTCCATTTTCATAAATTTATATATTCTTTTTTTAAAGACCTTATCAAAAATAAATTCCCCCATAAAAAATGTGTTTTCAGAAAAATACCCCATTCAATAACAAAAATTGTTTCAAAAAAAGGAAATCGAATTTTAATGAACATGACTATTGAACAATTTTTAAGTCAAAATGTTTCTACAGCTTTTAAATGTGAAAATAATCAAAATAAAAAAAATATTGAAAAATTAAAAAAATTATTAGGTAATTCTGAAGACAAAAAATATTTAGAAATGACTTATAAAGATTTTTATGAAAATTATTTTCTCAGTTATGAAAAAAATATAGTTAATTTTCCTTTAAGTGAAAAAACACTTTTCTTTTATGAATATATAAAAACTATAAATATAAATCAAAGAAATTTTATTAATTTAATAGGTAGGAAATATTTTGTAGAATATTTTCTTGATGAAAAAGAGAGTTATAATTATAAATATGATTATATTGTAAATGAAAAAAGCAATAAAAATATAAAATTTAATATTAAAAAAATTATTTCTCAAAAAAAGTGAAAAATTATCATTTTTAAAAAAAAATAATTTAATTCATAAAGAAGAATGTCGAAAATTATTTTCATTAATATAATTATATTTTTTTTAATAAAAAATCAATTCAAAAAATAATTAAATTAATAATTAAATAAATAATTCATTTAAAAAAATGATAAGGAGATTAAAAAATTTTCTTAAATTTTTATTATACTTTCATTTATTATCTTTAGTCTCATATATAACAATAATATATTTAGCCCAAAAAGGAATAAAATTTTCATTTAAAATTTCTCAAAATTATAAAAATATAAAATATAAACAAAATAAATTTTCAATGATAGAATCTTTTTTATTAAAATCTCCAGGAACTCTTTTTCCTTCTGACGAAAAAGATTATTCTAATTTTTATATAATAATGCAAATAATAATTTATTTAAATGGTATATTATTTATTATTATTATTATTAATTTCTGTATTATTAATATCAATAAAAAAGAAAATTTTTTTTCTTTTATTTTTTTTATTTTATATTTCTTTGGTATTTTTTCTAATGTTGGTATTGTTAATGAAATAAAAAAATTTTCTCCTTTATATGATAATAAAGAAGAATTTTTAGTTTTTGAAGATGAACAATTAAATAAGGAATTTTTAAATTGTATGTTTTTTAATACTTTTACTAATTATACTATAATTATAATTCAAGGAATCTCAATTGCAATTTTATTAATTATATTTTTTATTAATTTATCTTATTGTTTTTGCCCTATTAATTATGTCATAGAAAAACAAAATAAAAAGATAAATTAAAACCTATAATTTTTTTTTAAGTTTTAAATACAAATAATAGATTATTTAAATTAATTTAAATAATATCTCAAAAGTAAATAATAAAAAAAAACAAAAAAATAAAAAATAAAAACTATTTAAAAAAAATGATAGAAACGCAAAAATCAAAAACCATAAAAACTCCACAATTATTCATTATTATAACGTACTTCATAATAATTTTCATAACAGAATATTTTTATAGAGAAAAATTATTTGAATATAGTTACATATCATTTATTCAAGATTTACAAGCAAAAAGTGATAATTATTTTTTTTTACCTATATATTTTAAAGTAGCTTCAACTTTTGGAAAAAACATTTTTATCTTTCTTTTTAATTTCATAATATGTATATTATTTTATTCAATTCAGGAAATTTTTGTTTGTTTAATAACAATTTTCACTTCTGTTTCATTAATGGGATATTTAAAATTAATTTATCATAGTCCAAGACCTTATTGGTATAAAATTAATATTTTTAAAAATAGTAATGAATTAGGTTATGGAAATCCAAGTGGACATTCTTTTACTTCTTCAGCTGGTTATTTATGCTTAAATTATTTAATTTTAAATTTTGAATTTTTTAAAAAAAAAGATATTTGTTACATTCCTTATTTAAATTATGGTATTTTTTTTTTAAATTTATTATGGATTTTTTCTATTATGATTAGTAGATTATATTTTGCTGTTCATAGTTTAAATCAGGTTATTTTCGGATTTTTATTAGGTTCTGGTGTTTTTTCTTTTTATTTTAGTATTTTAAATTTACATTTATATAACAGTGATGAATTTTTAGATTTATTTGATAATAATAAATTTATTGTTATTCCTTTAATATTAATATATTTTTTTTCTGTTTTTATTCCTTTTAATTTAGTTAAGGAACCAAATAGTGAAATTCAAAATTTTATAAACTTTAGAACTACTGAGATTAAACCTCAATATAAAAAATTTAATAGTGAAGCTATTACTGGTGAAATTACTATTTTTTTAATTTTAGGAGCTTATTTAGGATTTCTTTACCTTAAAAAAAAAATAGAAGATACTCCATTAAAATATGAAAAAGATTTAATTTTAGGAAAAAATTTTGAGAGTTTCAAAATTAAAATAAAGAGAATTATGATAAGTCTTATTTTTGGTATTCCATCTGCATTATTTGGAATTCCAAATTATTTCGATAATAAATTTTTAATATATATTTTTAAGATGGGTGTTCCTTATTCTTTATCAACTTTCTTAATTTTTGGACCTGGATTATATTATAGTTATATGTGGACTAGGATTACTTTAAATGATAGAAGACCAAGTTTAATTGAGAGAAATGTTATTAATCAGGAAAAAAATAATTGATTAAAATAGTTTAAGAAATATTTGATATAAATTAGTTTTATTTTATTGTAAAAATAAATTTACTTTTCAGTTTTTATTTATATTATATTGTCTAATATATATTTCTTTAACATTTAATTTTTTATATATATAATTAATAAATATTCCAAATTTTGAATAATAATTAAACAATTATCATTAATAACAACAATTAACTAATTTTTTTTATTTATATATCTTTTAACAAATTATTGTTTCAATTTTCGATATCTTTATTTTTTATTTGTTTTTTCATAACAATCTTTATGGAAATAACCTTTCTCATTTTTCACAGCTTCACCTCCAGAAATAAATTTATCACATTTCAAACATTTTGGAATCTTATCAATTAAATTTCCAAGAATATATTCTTTTTTTTTATCAACTTCCATTTTTTTAACTTTTTCAAAACATTCATTATGTAATAAATAATCTTTAAATTTAATATATGAAGAAGTAATTTTTTTATCACATAATTCACAATTAGGACAATTTTCAATGAATTTTTTTTGCCTCTCTTCTTTAATTTTATTATTAATTTCAGTTAAACATTCTTGATGAACGAAACCTTTTTCACAAGATAAAATTTTATCTGTAAATTTTTTTCCACAATGAAAACATTTAAGGCAATTTTTATGATAATTTTTATGATTAAAAGAAATTAAATCATCTTTAATTAAATTATTACAAATAGGACATTTAAAAGGTTTATGTTCATTACAAAAATTACCTTGATACATTTTATCATATAAATTATCAATTTGCATTTCATTTATAGTTAATTTTTTTTTACAAATATCACATTTTGCATCTTTTAAAAAAGGGAATTTTTTTACATCACAATTACTTAAATTAACTTTGATTTTATTATCATTAACAACATTAAATAAATTAATATTACTTTCATCATCAATAGTAGAAGTTGATGAAAAACTATCATTTAATATATTTTTCTCAGTTCCTTCATTATTTAAAGTATTCCATAAATCAATTCCTCCTTTAATAAAATTTTTAATTGAAGTTGTTCTTTTAATATTTAAATCAATTTTTTCCTCTTGTATTTTTTTTTTAACTAATTCAATATTTTTTTCATTAATTTCAATACCACTTTTTTCTAAAGATTTAATAGCAACATCTTCAATTTTAACAGGAATTTTTTCTATTTTTTCTTTAATTTCACAATGATAAATTGCAGGAACTTTAACATTATAATTTGGAATTAAAGTACTTTCATAAATTTTATTAATTAAATTATAATCAATAGGAAATTGATTTACATAAATCCATTTTGCTAAAGCTAAAGCTCCTGCAATTTCTTTTAATCTATAAAAACATTTATATATTTGAGAAGCATTTTCATATAATTGAGAAAATTTATTTGCAAAAATATAACATTGATCATTTTTATCTTGTATTATTTTATCTTTTAAACTTCCTTCATTTGAAATTTCCATTTGTCTTGCATCAACTCCTAATTCAATTTTATCAATACAGAATAAATTATTTTTTTTTATAATATTTTCTATTTTTTTTATAACAACCCAAACACGAGAAAATTTCTTTTCTTGTTTATTTAAATTATTTTTATAATCAAAACTTCTTAAACCTTTATTATATAAATCTTTTGGTAATTCAAATTTATTTTTATCAGGTTTAAAACCAATTGTCATTTGTTTTAAAAGAAAATCTGCAATAAACATATCTTCTCCTATTTTTGTTCCTTCTAAAATTTTTTTTTTTTCATAAACATCAGGATAAAAAACTTTTCTCATATATTCTCCAGTTGGATTTTTTGGATCATAAGGATCTAATGAAAAACTTATATTTTTATGTGTTATTGTTTTATCATATAATATTTTTAATATTACAGCAACATCTTCTAAATTTATATATACATTTCTTTTTGATGATTTAAAATGTGTTTTTTGAGAAAACATTATTAAATCTTTATTAAATACTAATCCTTGGAATTTTATATTTTTACTATTTTTTATTAATTCGTTAAAGTTATAATTTAAATCTATTCCTTTTAAATTTTCATTTTTTTCATTTTTGGTATCTTTTGAATTTATATTTTCAGGATATTGTATTTCAACATTTGTTGAATCTGTTGTTGATATTGATGAATTTGAATCTTGTATTTTTATTTTTTTTGGGGAGGAATTTGGATTATGATTTTTTTTTTGAGATATATTTTTTGGTTTCGAAGTTTTTGTTGTTGATTTCATTTTTTTATATCTATTTTTATTTTTTATGGATTTTTATATTATTTATTTAATGGTAATTTTTTAGTTATTTTTTAATATGATGTTAATTTTTATTTATTCAATTGTCTTGAAAAAAAATTTTGTTTTTTTTCAATAAAAAAGGGAAGATAAAACTTTGAAGTATTTATATAGACATAATCTATAAAATTTTCAGTTTTAAACTCCACAACATCTGATATCTTTTTTTCTTTTTCTTGTAAAAATTTTCCATTAATACTATAAGATTTTAATTTATTTTTAAATATTATAATAATAGAAGGTAAAGGAGAAGCGCTTAAATAAATATCTTGAAAATTTTTTTCATTTAAATAAATAGAATTTACTAATTTGCATTCTGGAATAGTATAAATATTAATAAAACCATCTTTTGAAATATCAGCAAACAAATTTAAAATATAATTTGGGTTAATATTTATAATATCATCATAATGATCATGAATAATTTTATAATCAAGTTTATTGTTATTATCGGAAAAAAATATTAAAAATCCATTTTTACATCCATAAAATACATAATTTAAATGTTCTAATTTAACATTAAAAAGATTGTTTTGAATCAATTTATAAATTTTAATTCTTTCTTTTCCTTCATCATAATTTTTTATAAAATCTTCATCAGATTTTTGAAGAAATTTATTTTCTAATTTTTGCAAAACTTTAATTTTTATATTTTTTTTTCCATTTTCAGAAAATAAAATAGGGATTGGATTAAAACCTAATTCAAATAATTTTAAAATAGTATAAATTTGATTTTCACCATTTAATTTTTTCTTAATCTTATCCTTAAAAACTTGATTATAACAATTACTCATATATAAATTATTGTTTTTTTTTGCATTCTTAAAAATTGCATAAACTCCAAAAATTAAATCAATCCATTTATTTAAATCATTAGCTTTTTCTAATAATATTCTATATTCACTCACAAATTTATATGGATTATTATCACAAGGTAAAAGAACATCATTAACATAAATATCATCTTTTTTTTCTTTTTTTTTTAAAATTGAATATGTTGAATCTTCTTTTTTATTTTCTTGTAATATTCCTAAATTTAAGTTATTTAGATTAATAAATAATTCCGGTAAAACAAAAAATTCAGGAATAATTTCTCTTAAATCACTTCTTTCTGAAACAGCACTCTCAAAACTTTTATCAATATTAATAAATAATCTATCAGGAGAATCAAAACTATCTCCTTGGATTTCAATTGCTGTTAAAGTAAAAGGAAATAATCTAACTAAATAATGAGAAATATATGCTGAATTTGAAAAATGGCTTCCATACATATAAGGTATTTGAAAATAATCATCAATTTGATTTATTTCATCTATTGATTTTGTTAAAGAAAATACATTAAAGATACTATCCTTTTTTGGTACTGGCATAGATAAATCTTCATAATTTATTTGAAAGTTATTTAAATAACTTTTTTTTCTTTTTTTTCCTTTTTCTGTTATTTCCATCATTCCTAAAGGAAGAGAAAAATCTCTATATTTTAAATTTAATATAGATTCTTTATTTAAACCATATTCTTGAAGTACCCAAGGAAAAACTGGATATTGAGTTATATCTCTATATGATCTATTTGAAAATATATTTAAATACATTAAATATTCTAAATTTGATATTTTACCTTCTTTCCATTTATTTTGATATTCTATTATATTAGTACTTTTTATTGTTGTTTTTTTTATTATTTCATTATAAAAGAGCTCCATTAATTCTTCTTTTTTAAAAGTAAAATAATAAGATTTATTATTGTTTGTAAAAATTTCACAAGATGTTTCATAGTAATAATATGTTCTTTTTAGAATTAAATTAATATCTTGAAAATATATTTTTTTAAAATATCCATCTCCTTTTTTTGAAGAAACTAAATTTCCATAACAATTATTTTTAGAAATATCTATTCTATCATATTCCATTTCTTCTTCTTCAGAAGGAAAAGTTTGAATAAAAATTAAATTGTTTTCATTAATATATATTTTTCCTTTTAAATGATTTGTTAATTTTACTAAACAACATTTATAATTTTCATTTTTGGGAATTTTTTCTGGTAGATAGGGAAAAGTATTTAAATTAATTGAATAATAATTTTCTTCTTTATTTTCAAAGATAATATTATTTAAATTAAATTTTTCATTTTTTGGAATATAGGATTCTAAATTTAAAATTGGTTTTAACAAAGGACAAGTCAATTCTTTTGTTAAAAAATAATATAATTTATATTTTATATTATTTGACTTTTTATTTTTAAATATTTCATAATCACTATATGAAGAATTATAAGAAAAAAGCTTTGTTTTTATTGATTTATATTCTTTTCTATATTCTAAATAGTTAAAATAATCATTTTTTTCTTTTAATTCTTGGATTTTATTTATGATTACATTTTTATTATTATCAATTGAATTAAAGGAAAGCATTAAATAAATAAAACATAAATGCTCAATATTACAATTATTGCTTAATACTTTTTTAATTAATATTTCTAAAAGTTTTTCAGTTATTTTTTTAAAATTTAAATTAAAATTACTAGTTCCTCTATATATAATTTTAATTAATTCTTCAATTTGATATTCTGATTTTTCTTCATTTATTTTATTTATTATTTCTTCATTGATTTTTTCTAAATTTTCTTTTTGAATTATAATTTCTTTTCCTAAAAAAGTGTTTAAATGGTTTGAAAGATTTTTATAATACATTTCTTCGTTTTTTTCTTCAAATTCTACAAATTCATAATCAATTTTTAAATCTCTAAAATCAAAAAATTTTTTAATTAGTTCTTTTATTTCAAAATATTTTAATAAAAATATTATATTATACTGTTGTTCTTCTTTTAATATCTTCATGTTTTTAAATAATTTGTTTATTTCTTTTTCATCTAATTTATATAGTACATTAAATATTTTTTCATCAAAGATAAAATTTAAGAAATTTGAATAATTTAAAATTTGATTATTTTGTTTAATTATATTTATAATAAAATTTAATAATCTTTTAATTTCATCTTCATTATAATTATCAATAAATAATCTTAATATTTGAAAAAAATTGCTATTTTCAATAAAGAATAAATGAGTTTCATGAAGAAAAATAAATTCAAGTATTTCATTTAATACATTCAAAATTTGGTTAAATATGTCATTTTTATCTTTATCATTAGTCTTATATAAAATTTCAAAAATAGGAAATAAATTATTTAATCCAGTAATCATCAAATCACAACTCCTTTTCTCATAATATAAATTTTTAATAATTGTAAGTCCAACTAATACAGTATTTAATGAAATATTATTATTTCTTATTTCTTGTCCTATTTTTCTAAAAATATAATCTGAAAATAGTTTCAAATTAAAGTTTTGAAAGTTATGAATTCCTAAATCATTTATTTCTTTTATTTTTTCATTGTCCAATTCTTTTATATTTTTAAAAATTTCCTCAATATCTTTTTCAAAATTGTCTTCCATTTTAAAAATAATGATATTTTTGTTTTTTTAAATCAAAAAGTTAAAAGATTAAAATAAATAAATAAATTAAATAATATTTTAATATTTTTTTAAAAAAGGTAAAGATAATTTTATATCATCACAATTAAGAATATCACAAAATTTTTCAATAGAAATAAAAATACCTTTGCTATTATAAGTAAAGTCAATTTCATTTAAATATTTACCATTTATACTATAAGAAATTATTTTTTTTTCACTTTGAATAATGATTGAAGGTAAAGGACGAGAACTTAAAAATATTTTTTTAAAGGTATCATTTTTGTTAATTGTTATTTTAATAGATCTTATTAATTCAAATTCTGAAGTATTATAAATATTAATATAACCATCTTTTGAAATATCAATAAATAAATTTAATATATTATTAATATAAATATCAATAATTTTTTCTGAATGACTTTCTATAATTTTAATAAGATTATCTTTTGAAAAAATAAATAAATTCCCATTCTCTGTCCCATAAATAATATAAGAATTTGTTTGGGCCTTTATAATATTATCAGGATTTATTCCTTCATATAATTTAATTAATTCCAAATATTTTTCTTCATCGGATTTATTTATATTAGAACCATTTTCTGATTTAAAACTATTTGATTTATCATATTGAGTTTTTATTTCATTAAATTCATCTAAAATGGGAATAGGATTATAACCTAAATCATATAATTTATATGCTATAAACTTATCTTCTTTAGACATTCCATTTTTTATTCTTTCTCTTACAAATCCATCATAACAATAATTCATATATAAATTATTTATTTTCTGAGCATTTTCATATTTTGCATAAACTCCAAAAATTAAATCAATCCATTTATTTAAATCATTAGCTTTTTCTAATAATATTCTATATTCACTCACAAATTTATATGGATTATTATCACAAGGTAAAAGAACATCATTAACATAAATATCATCTTTTTTTTCTTTTTTTTTTAAAATTGAATATGTTGAATCTTCTTTTTTATTTTCTTGTAATATTCCTAAATTTAAGTTATTTAGATTAATAAATAATTCCGGTAAAACAAAAAATTCAGGAATAATTTCTCTTAAATCACTTCTTTCTGAAACAGCACTCTCAAAACTTTTATCAATATTAATAAATAATCTATCAGGAGAATCAAAACTATCTCCTTGGATTTCAATTGCTGTTAAAGTAAAAGGAAATAATCTAACTAAATAATGAGAAATATATGCTGAATTTGAAAAATGGCTTCCATACATATAAGGTATTTGAAAATAATCATCAATTTGATTTATTTCATCTATTGATTTTGTTAAAGAAAATACATTAAAGATACTATCCTTTTTTGGTACTGGCATAGATAAATCTTCATAATTTATTTGAAAGTTATTTAAATAACTTTTTTTTCTTTTTTTTCCTTTTTCTGTTATTTCCATCATTCCTAAAGGAAGAGAAAAATCTCTATATTTTAAATTTAATATAGATTCTTTATTTAAATCATAATCTTGAAGTACCCAAGGAAAAACTGGATATTGAGTTATATCTCTATATGATCTATTTGAAAATATATTTAACCACATTAAATATTCTAAATTTGATATTTTTCCTACCTTCCATTCAATGTGATATTTATGGAAAATATTTTTTGGGGAATCTAATTCAATATTAATTTTTTTCTTTATTGTTTCATAAAATTGTTTTGAAGTTTCTTCATCAAAAAATTTAAAATAAAATGATTTATTTAATTTTGTAAATATTTCATAACTATTTTTATTATAATAATAAACTCTTGGTAAAATTAAATAAATATCTGAATATTTTATTTTTTTAAAATAACCTTTTCTATTTCTTGAATCAATTAAATTTCCAAAACAAGAATTTTTTGATTCATCACATTCATCATTATGTTCATCTATTTCTATGAGAATTAAATATTCAAAATCAAAATAAATTTTTATCCCAATATGATTAGTAATTTTAATTAAACAACATTTAATATCTTCATATTTTGGGATTTTATTTTGTAGTTCATTGAATGTAAAAGTATTATTTAAATTAATTGAAAAATAATTTTCATTATTTTTAAAAATATGTTTTGGATTAAATTTATTGATTTTTGAATTATATGAATTAAAATCTATAATTGGCTTTAATAAAGGACAAACTAATTCCTTAGATAAGTAATAATATATTTTAAATTTTAAATTAGAATTTTGAGAATAAAAAATATTGTTATCACTATATGGATTATTCCAAGAAAATAAATATCTTTTTATTTTTTTAAAATTTTTAATATTTTCAAAGTAATTAAAAATACTTTGTTCTTGGATAATATCTGACAATTTTTTTTTGAAATATTTTTTATTTTCTTCTCCTATTGTAAATAATATAATAAAAATTAAATTTTCAATATATTCGTTTATTGTTATTGAATTTTTTCTATTGAAAAAATTATTATATTTTCCAATTAGAATTTTATTGATTTCTATTAATTTACTATCAAATTCTTTATTTTTATTAATATTTAAATTATTTTCAATAATTGCTTTCTTTAATAATCTAATGTTTTTTTCAGTAAATTCTGGGAAAGAATCTAATATTAAATTACCATAAGTTTCATTAAAATTATCTTTATTAATCGAAATATTTTTATTTAATAATAAATCATAATTCTCAGTTAAAGAATCAAAATGTATATCTTTTGAATTCATAATTTCTTGCACAATATTATTATTATATTCATCGATTTCTTTTATATATTTTTGTGTTAAAATTAAATTAAATATTTTTTCAAAAAAAATAAATTTGAAAGGAAAATTTCTTATTAAAGTGTGGTTTTCAAATATTTCATTTATATTTATTTGATTATAAAGAAATGTAAATTTATCATCATATATAAAATTATCCAAAAAATTCTTATATTCTTTTAATTTATCATTATTATTATTAATTATTTTTATAATAAAATTAGAAAAAATTTGAGTTTCTTCTTCATTATAATTATCAATTAATAATCTTAATATTTTAAAAAAACTACATTGTTCTGCTAATTTTAAATTAATTTCATCTAAAAAAATGATATTTAATATATTTATCAACTCTTCTAAAGCAATTTTAAAATTATCATCTTTATTATTTTCTGTGTTATATAAAAATTCAAATAAAGGTAGTAAAACATTTATTCCACAAACTAATAAAATTTTTTTTTTATTTTTTGAATATAATAATTTTAGTATTTTTAAAAAACAAATAAATTTCGATAAATTTAATTTATTGTCTCTTAATTCTTTTCCTATTTTTCTATAAACTAATTCAAAAGAACTTTTTATTAAATTAATATTTTTATTTTCAATTTCTTTTAATACTACATCTATGTCATCTATTTGATTAAAATTATCAAATTTATTTAAAATATTTTTAATAAGATCATCAGTATTTTCTTCTTCCATTTATTTATAAGAACAAAAAATAATTTAAAAAAATAAAAGAAATAGATTAATTTTTTATTTCATAAAAAAAATCATTTTTTCTTTATTTAAATAATTTTTATATTATCAATTTCCTTTTAAAAAAAATTTACTCATTCAAATTTAAATTTCATAAATTTTAAACTTACTAATAAAGATATAATTATATTTTTTAATTTATAATTTGTTTATTCAAATTAAATTTTTGAGAGCTTTTTTTTTAGGAAAAAACTTTTAAAAGATAATTGTTCATTAAAATATGTTATCCATTAAAAGTCGAAATCATATAATTATATATGATATTTTTTAAAATAATTATTTTAAAAGCATTCAATTTTGAATAATTTTCTCAGAATCTTTGAATTATTGTTATATATATATTTATTATATGCTTTTCTGTTTGTATTTTACCCTCTTTATTGAAGTTGTTAAGGATTATTTAAATAAAAAAATATTATCTGAAAAATATCAGAAGATAATATTTATGTATCTTAGAGAAATATATATATAATTTGGGAAGGTTAGATAAAAATGAAAAAGAAAATTGAATAACTTTGAAATTTTTTAGATTATGAATATATTATTTAGAAGAATTAAATACACAAATGATGAGCATTAAAAATAAAATTAATTTGTAATATTTTTTATATTTCTAAATATTAAGTGTATGTAATATTTTGTTATTATGATAAAAAATATATCACACAGATATGTGATATTATTTATAATAATAATAATAATTAATAGATTTAAAAATATTCTTGAATGTCAGCATAATAAATAAACATTTTTTAAAAAGTAAATTAAAATATATTATTTTTAATTGATGAAATTTACTTAGATAAACTTTATTAACATTATAATCTTGTAAAGATTTGATTAAAAATTTATTCTCAAGATTATCAAATAAATTTTTCCTTCTTTATTAGACAAATTTTTTTATTTAAGATAAATAGATATATGGAATCATTGATTAAAGAAAATGAAATTAAATTATTAAAGTTACTTTATTTAAATTTTAAAATTCTTTAATTCTTTTAGATATTTTACTTTAAGTTTGATTTTAAAAGAAAAGAATTTTACTTAAATTTTTAGTCCTATTTATTTCTATTAACTTTATTTCTTTAAAGGAATATTTAAATATATTATTCAATAAAAATTGAAAAAGTCATATCTTCAATTTCTCCAAAAATTTCTTGAGATTCATGAAATTTAATACAAAAAATCATAGAATATTTCCCAGGATATAATTCATTTAGTTTTTCTAATCTTTTTAAATAATTAATAGTTTTTTTAATTTTTAGAGCTCCAACTATTTTATCTTTTGTGTAAAAAAAATTATTTTGACAACTCTCATTAATGCCAAGATGTGAATCATCAGGCCAATTTTTATTACCATTATTTTGTATTATTATTTTTATATCTATAAATTGAGGAACATTTTTATATTTAAATGTAATTATATTTCCATTATAAAGTTTTTCATTAATAAATATTTGTATAATTTTTGCTTTATAATCTTTATTTAAAAGTATAGGTTCAGGTTTTATTCCTTTTTCTATTATTTTAAATTTGGATTTTTCAATATTGTTATTTTCTATATGTTTTTGATAACATTGTGAACAATAATATATTCTTTTCTTTATTTCTTCATAATCAAATTTATAAATTATACCTTCTATTATATTTTGGCAATAAATACATTTGCAGTGACAAAATAATTGATTAATTTTATCTATTTCTTTCATTGAAATAGAACTTTCTTCTTCTTTACTTTTTATAGAAGATTCATTTGAATTAAATGGATTAATATCAAGTTTATTTGATGAAACATCAAAATTCGAAAAAAAACTCTTTGAATCATTTTTTGATTTATTGAATTGTGAAAAATATGGTTTTTCTTCCATTGTTTTATTGAAATTTTCATTTTGATTATAATTGTTTTTTTTTAAATTATAATCTGATTCATTATGATATTGATTTTCTTTATTAATAATATTTGTTTCTTTATTTATTGATGCATCAATTAAATTATTATTTAAAGAAACAAGGATATTACTATTATCATTTTTTAATGAAGCATAACTTTGAGAATTATTCTTATATAATGAATTTGAATTTGAAGCTTTTAAATGTGAAATTGGAAAGCTTTGATTATTTTCATATTCATTTTTATTTATAGAATAATTTTCATATTGTTGACTTTGCTCTTTTAAAGTAGAATCAAAATCTTTTAAGTTTCCAAATTGTTCTTCCATATTTTTTAATTTAATAAATCCATTTTAAATATTATTATTATGATTTAAAATTTTCATCTTTTAATTTTCAACATGTTTTTCACTTTTATTCTCTTTAAAGGGTTAAATAAAACTTTTTAAATAAAAAATTCAATTTTGTCTTTTTTGTTCTTAAAAATTTTCTTTAAACTTTGATTATTAAAAAAATTATATTCTTGAAATTTATTTATTCATTATTCAAATAAATCAGATTTATGGAGTTATTTAATTTCTTGGATAATAAATAATTTTTTTGAATAAAAAATATAATGTATTATAATTTTTTTAATGATTTTATTTTATTTATAAATGTCAAATTTGATTTTATCTAAAAAAAAGAAAAGTTTTTTTCTTTAGGAGATTTTCCAAAAAAAAATGTAATTTATTTTATCATATTTCCAGTTTTAAAATTTATAAATAATATTTTATGGAACAATAAAAAAAATTAATGATAATCATTCTCTAAAATATTTTTTAATATATTTAGGTTATATTATAACATTTCCTTTGGAAAAAAAGAAAAAAAAACAAAAAAAATAGATTATGACTTAGATAATAATACAAAATCAGATTATAAAATTCAAATACAACATTATAAATCACTTATAGACGAAAAAACAAAAATTATATTTTTCCTTATTATTATAATTATTGTTTGTGATATAAAATTTATTAGCAATTATTTTGAAAATTATTCTAAATTTTCTTTTTATTCTTCTAATCATTCTTTATTTTTTGGAATATTATTTATTTAGTTTTTATCAAAAATATTTTTAAATTTACAACTTGAAAAACATCATTTATTTTCAATGTTTTTAATTTTTGTAGGTTTGATAATTATAACTATAATTAATAAAATAAACTTTCCAACTGTAAATTTTAAATTTTTTATTTTAACCCCCTTTATAATGTCTACCTATATTTCTCATTTACAAAAAATAATAGGTTATCATATTTTATATAGAATGGATTTAATTTATATTTATTTTTATTAATATTTGGTGTTTTAAAAATTATTATTGGTATTTTTATTTCTTTTCTTAATTTATTTTTGAATTTTCCCATTAATTCAATATTAATATATTCAAAGAAATTAAACTATTATATTTAAATGAAAATAATATTTCAAATATTTTAAAATACTATTTTTCTTTTTTTTCTGAACAATATATCAGAATTAAAAAAAATACTTTTTTATGGTCAGTTTTTAAGTTATTTCATCCAAAGTTTTATTTGGGGTTAGTTTAGTTATATCAGAATTTCTTTTTAATTTTTTTTTCTTATATTAATTTATTTGGAAAAAATAAAAATTTACCTTCTATTAATCATTATAAAAATTTAATTTATTTCTATTTTTTATTTGTTTGATTTTTCTTGAACAAATTATTTGTAACTTTTGGGGTTAAATAGTAATACTAAAATAGAAATTAATAGAAGAGCTTTGTTAGAAATCAATTCTTTATTACTAAAAGAAGAAATAAATGATGAAGGAGATTAAATAATAAAAATAAATATATTTTATTTAATATTATTTGTTTATATAGTTAAATATTTATAAATTGAAAATAATAAAACAAAAATTTATATTGATTTAAATAACTTATTGTCTAAAAATTAAATATTAAAAATATCATAAATAAATAAATCAAAAGACTTAATTTATTTATTACGTATTTATTTTTTTAAAAATTTTAAAATTTTAGGATAGATATCATTAAGAGCATCATAAGACCAAAGAAAATCAATATGATTATAATTTTCCATAAAAGGCATTTCAATTATAGATTTATTTTTGATTTTATCAACAGTTTCTTTTACATCAATAGGATTACTAAAAGGATCAACATCAGAAGTAAATAATAAACTTGGAATACTCCAATTATATAAATTATCTAAATTATAAACTGGAGGTTCTTCACTATTATAAATTTTTAAATTTTCTTCTTTTCCATAATCATATTTTTGCATTCTTTTCTTTGTATAAACTTGTATCCAATGTAATAAATTTTTTTTTGAAGTTCCACCTGGTTCAAAATATAATAAATTCTCAACTAAATTTGTAGAATTTATTCTATTAGTTTTTCTTACTTCAAAAGCAGGTGCTAATAAATTCCAACATAAATCAGTTTGATTTTGACAGAAATAATATAATATTTCACCTAAATAATCATATCTAAAAACATTTTCAAAAGGGAAATAATGTAATAAATTTGTACTTGCAAATAATTTAACATATATACTTAAAGCATTATTTACATTTGGAACTGTTCCAACTGTAATAAATTTATTAATTGAATTTTCCATAAAACTTGGATTTGTCATATATTGTAAGAAAAAAATTAAAGAACCTTGACTATGACCAATATAATTTATTTTATTCTTTTTTGTTTTTTCTTTTATGAAATTTATTATTGTTGGTAAATCACTTTCTGCCATATCTGTAAAAGAGAAATTCCAATATAATTTATTATTTAAATCACTTGAATCATAACTTGAATTTTTATGTTTCTTTGAAAATAAATTTCCTCTTATATTTGAAATAAAAACATCATAGTTATTATTTGATAAAATGAATGGTAATGAATTATTTTGTAATGCAAACCAAGTATATGCATCATCTAATAATCCATGTTGAAGTAAGACTACTTCTTTTTCTTTTTCCATAAATTTTTTTTTTGAATTTAATTTATTTGGAATTCTCCATAAATTTAAAATATATCCATCATTTGTTGTAAGTTCATATTCTTCAAATGAATATCCATAACTGTTTATTATTGTTTTATAATCTAAAAATTCTTTTGGGGTTATTAAAGATATTGCAATTATTGATATTAGAATTTTGAAAAACATTTTTTTAAATAAGATATTTTTTTTTTCTGCTATTTATAGATGAGAAATGGAAAAAATATTTATATTTTTTTTTTTGGATTTAATTGTCTGTTAAAAAATTATATTTATTGATTTTAAAAAGTTTTACTTTTTTTAAGTTTGATTTATATGATTTAGAAATTTATTATTCATTGAAACTATAAATAGTTTTTAATTAGACTATTTAATGTTGTTTTTTTAATAAATTTCCAAAAATAAATAAATAAAATATACTTCCTTTAACAATAAAGTAAAAATAATCTTTAATTAAAAATAACTTTTTATCTTTGATAAAAATAATTAAATTAATAGAAAAAATATTTAAATAATATTTATATTATATATTGTTTAAAAAAAATATGAGGAATTTAAAATATATTAATACAATAAAAAGGAAATAACATTATGAAACATTTATAAATAATCTACAACTAATATATTATAAAAAACATAAAAACTATTTAAATTACTTTATCAATAAAATGATTTAACCTAAATAAACATTTATTTTTTTTTCTTAAAGCAATATATCTAATTAAAGCCATGAGCATAGAAACAGGAAAAGGAACTAGAAAAGAAATAATAATACTCATTATTGTTCCTTTTATTAATTCATCTTGGCTATTAGAATAAATAGCACAAAAAGTACTACAATAATACCAGAAAAAAATCATAAATAAGAAATTAAAAGAAAAAAAGAAACCTAATTTAATTCTTAACCCGCATAATAATTTATTTATTTTTATTTTATATTCTTCTTTATCTTTTATATTATTAGTTACTTCTTTAAAAGCATCTTTTGAATTAGATAAAAAATTTAAAAAAAACATGATTAAAAATCCAATTAATAAAGAATATAAACTTTTTGGTAAAGATTGAAAAAAATCTAATACTCCGTCATTTTG
Source organism: Isotricha sp. YL-2021b (assembly GCA_023805745.1). Taxonomy (NCBI): domain Eukaryota; phylum Ciliophora; class Litostomatea; order Vestibuliferida; family Isotrichidae; genus Isotricha; species Isotricha sp. YL-2021b. The sequence continues at coordinate 21,032 of JAJJKW010000280.1, forward strand.
ATACATTTCTGAAATATAATCATCAGAAAAAAAAATAGCATTTAAAAATAATTCTAAAGAAAAACTAAATATCATAAAATAAATTTTAATAACTCTTAATTCTAAAAAAAGTTCTGAAATAAAAGTATTAAAGATAATTTGTTCTTCTAAAATATATCCCCAAACTAAATTTAAATAACCTCTTTTATCTAAAATTAATGCTTCTTCAAATTCTAAATCTAAATAATCATTTGAAGTTAAATATTTATTTGTTGGTTTTCTTTTAATATCTACTTCTTCTTCTTCTTTTTCTTCAAAAATTTTAGGAGAAATTAATTTATTATTAGATTCTATTTTAATTAAATTTTTATCATCCATTTTATTTAAATCATTAAAAAAAGTACTTCTTCTATTTATATTTGAATTTCTTGTTTTTTTATAAATTGAAATTGAATATCTTAAATTTGGATTATTTACAATATCTAATGTTTTATTAGAGAAATTTTTTCCAGAAAATCCTACTAAAGAATTTATTAAATTATTTTTTGATATTTTTGTCTTACTCCTTCTGACTTTAAATATATCACTATTTGATATATTTTTTTTTGAATAGATATCATCATAATTATTTAATACTGAATGATTATCTATTAAACTATTTTTTTTTGATTTTATTTTTGAATTATTTGAAAAATTTAATGAATTATCGTTTGAATTATCTGTTGGTATAATATTCTCATCATTATTATCTGAATTATCTTTTTCTGAAAAATCATCATCATCTGAACTTATTTTTTCTTTTAAATTTACAATAGAACTTTTTTGTTTTTGATGAACAATATTACTTCTTTTTTTGGGGGGATTACTTATACTATTATTAGTTAAACTATTTTTTATATTTATATTTTCTGTATCTTTCATTTCATTTTTTTGTTTATCTCCCTTTTTATTGTTAATTTCCCTTTCATCATATAACAATAATAAATAATTTCTGATAGGAGTTAATTTTTTTCTTAGAAAAAAAATAAAAAAGATCAATTCAATAAAAATAAAACTCAACATAATCCAATTTCCAAAATTTCGATTCATTTTAATCCAATGAAATACATATTTATAACATTTAACAATAACAATATTAGTTTTATATAAATCAGAAGTAAAAGCTTTTCCAATATTATTTAAATTTAATGAAGGATTTTCTTGAATAATATCATTTAAATTTTTTTGAGAAGATTCAGGAACACATTCACAATTAACATATAAACTACTATAATCTATTTTAAATTGAGGACAATTTTCTTCACAAAAAGTTTCATTTTGAAAATAATCTTTTTGCCTATCTTTAATAGTAACATCAGTCCCATTTTCATTTGTAAAACTATAACAAATATCATTAAAAAATTTATCAGTAGCATCAAAGGCATTTATTCCTAAATTATCTAAATAATTTGCACTATTAATATCAAAATTTACATTTATTATTGGTTTTTTTATATTTATATTAACATCTTTACAATATGAAGTATCTAATACACGTCCATTTTGAGTATATAAAAAAAATTCTACTTTATTAACTGGATTATCTTTTAATTCTTGATCTATTTTTACCATTATTATTCTCTCATCTTCTGATAAATTATAATGTTTTCTTAAAATCTCTTCACATCCATTTAAATCAATTATTGATAATTTATTTTTTTCATTATTTAAATTTGCCTCTTTTTCATCTTCTAGATCATATATTATTATATCGTAATTTTCACCATCTATAATATTATTTGGATTTATATAATCTTCTAAATTATTATCTATAATATCTAAAATTTCAGCTAAATTCATATCTTTTTTTATTTCTGAGTTTGAATTATTTTCATCTGTTATTTTTTTACATGAATTTATTTCATTTTTTACATAAGAATAAGTTCCTGTTGGACAATTTGAATAACAATTATTATGATAAATATATAACTCATTTTTACATACTATACAATTATTACTATTAATTGTTCCTTGTCCATGACAATATTTACAATTAGAGTAGCATTCTAAAAACTTATTTTCTGTTGAATTATAATAATAATTTTCTATTTTTTCTGTTGAGAGATAACAATTATTATTTAATAAAATATAATTTGATTTACAAGAAATACAATTGTCACTTATACTATCTTTTTTATTTGAACAAGTATTACATCTTTCATAACATTCTTCATATTTTTTATTTTCCGAATTAAAAAAATATCCATTTTGATTTGTGTTTTTTAACCAACATTCATCTGAATTTTCAACTGGATAATATATATAATTATTTCCACAATCTATTAAATCATCATTTGATAATGTTATATAATGATTACAACTTTCTTCACAAATATAATATTTTTTTTCTATTTTATCATAATACCATTCTTCTTTTTTATTATTTAAATTATAACATTCTGTATTTATTTCAGGAGAAAAATAATAATTTTCATTATTATTACATTCTGTACATTTACTTGGAATTTTATCACAATTTGAACAACCAACATCACATTTTAAAGAATTTACTGTAATAGAACATGTTTGACTTTGATAAGTCTCATTTGAATATATATAATAATTAATAGTTGAAGTTATTATACTTGGTGAAGATAATTTATTTTTTAATTTAAATAATGATTTTTCGGTTATTTCATATAATTTACTATTATCGTCTACTAATGAATATGTTTCTCCAGTTTTAGAATAATAAATTTCTAATTTGGAATCATCAGGTATATCAATAAATTTAAAAGATAAAATATTTTTACCAATTTTATTAATAGATTCAAGTAAATCAAATTCAATATTATCATTTAAAATTAATTCATTAATAACATAAATATTTTCAATGTCTTGACATTGAGGAAAAAATATAGAATAAAAAAAAATTTTATTCTCTTTCAAAGTTCCATAGATAATAATAGCTATAGAAGAATCATAATAACCAATTCTAGAAGAATGAACTTGAGAATCATCCATTAAATTAATAGTAAATTCATTAATAAAATTATATTGTAAATCTAATCTATTACAATAAATTTTACTAGATTGAGGACAACAAGTTAAAAATTCATTATAATTTTCAATTTTCCCAATTGAAAAATCTCTAATATCATTTGAACATCCATTTAAAAAAGAATAATATTCATTTGTTACTGTAATTGCATAATTATAATCTTTTGTTCCTTTATTTCTTATTATTTTTATACATTGAATTGAATTATCACTTTTTTGAACAGAACAAACAAAAGTTTCATCAATGGGTTTTAATGTTGATATATCTATAAATTTTATACTATATGAAGGATTTAAACCAATTTCCCTTGGTTGAGAATAAAAAGAAATTGTATTTGAATCTTTATCTTGATATAAATCAAAAATTTTTGGAGTTTCATCATATAAATAAATACATGGTAACCTTATATTATAATATATTTTTTGACAATAAAAAAAAGATATTTTGTTATAATCTTCCTCTAATTTAGTTTGTGATTTATATATATTAACATTTTTATCGGAATCTATAAAATAAACTTCAACTAAACCTTTATAAGTGGTTATTAAAGTTATAGTATATTTTTGATCAACTAAAGAAGAAATATATTCATTATTATGTGAAGAAAAAGTTTTAGTAAAAGAAAAATTATTTATAATAATTGTAATATTATTATTTGTTGCAATATAAATTCTATAATTATTCTCATATATACTTGATTTATCAATATTTATTGGTGTTTTTGAAACTGTTACTGTTCCATTTTTATATATTTTTGCAATTTTCGGATATGAAAATATTTGGATAAAATCTGATGAACTACTTACTATTATAAAATAACTTGTTTCTACTGTATTTATTTGTTTAGTTAATGATATTAAATTGCTTGATATTGTTTTATTCAATAATATTAAATTTATGAAATAAATTAAAAACGTCATTTTACTAAGTTTTTATATAAAATATGATTTTTTGATAATAATTATTTTTATTAATAGTTTTTGTAAAGATTATTCAACATTTAAAATTAATTAGGAAATATTAATATTATTAATTAAAAAGTTTATATCTAATATATATAAAGTTTTGAATTAAAAATAAGATTAAAAAATTATTAAAATAATAATATAAATTTAATAAAATTTAACTAAGTTTATTATAAATAATATACGAAATATTAAAAAATATAAAATGTCTTCTAAAGATTATGAAATATTAGAAGCAATAGGAAAAGGTTCATTTGCTAAAGTATATAAAGTAAAAGAAAAATCTACAAATGAAATTTATGCTTTAAAAAAGGTAGACATAGAATTTTTTAAAAAAGAAGAATTTGAGAAAATAGAACAAGAAATACAAATGTTAATTCAAATGGAATGTGATTATTCAAATAAATTATATAAATATTTTAAAGATAATGAATTTTATTATTTAATTTTAGAATATTGCGATGAAACTTTAGATAAAATGATAAAAAGAAAAAATGGATTGACATTAGAGGAAATAAAGATTGTATTAAATCAATTAAATACAGTTTTTCATTTAATGTTAATAAAAAAGATAATTCATAGGGATTTAAAGCCAGAAAATATATTAATAAAATATATAGATGAAACAAAAACTAAATTTCAAATAAAATTAGGAGACTATGGTTTAGCAAGAAAAATTAATTTCGAAGCTTCAACTTTCTGTGGTTCTTTTACTACAATGGCTCCAGAAATTCAATTAGGTGGTTATTATAATAATAAATGTGATCTTTGGAGTATAGGAATTATTATTTATTATATGTTATTTGTTCAATATCCTTATTCTAATATACAAGAAATTACTTTAAATAAACATATAAAAGATTGTGATGATCAAGACTTAAATAATTTAATAAAATCTTTAATTTGCTTTGACCCTGAAAAAAGAATTTCTTGGGAAGATTATTTTAATCATAAATTTTTTAAAGATGAGGAATTTGATTCTTCTAAAAATAATTCTGATTTTATTTCTTGTGAACTAAATGTTACTAAACAATATTTATGGAAACATTTCAAATTAATTAATTGTTATGAAGGCATTGAGAATGAAAATAATATTTTCAAAGGAGAGAATAATGATAGAGATATTAGAAATAATTGTATTATTTATATTGAAAATAATAAAATTAAATTTACTTATAAGTTTAGATTTGAAAATGAAGGAAATTTTAAAATCAAATATTTTTTTAAAAATAATATTGCTAATTTAAATTATTTATTCTTTGATTGTGTTGATTTGACTAATTTAGATTTTTCTAATTATAAAAAAAATGATATTATTAAAAATGTTAGTTATATGTTTTATAATTGTCGTTGTTTGACTGAATTAAATTTAAATAATATGAATTTTAATAAAGTTAAGAATTTCAGTTGGATGTTTTATAATTGTCATTCTTTAAAAAATTTAAATTTATCAAATATTGTAATAAATAATATTATTGATGCAAGTTTTATGTTTTTAAATTGTATTTCTTTAATAAATTTAAATTTAGATAATTTTAATTTTACAAATGATTCTGATGTTAGTTATATGTTTTATAATTGTAGTTCTTTAAAAATATTAAGTTTAAAACAATTTAATTGTGATAAAGTTAATAATATTTGGTGTATGTTATATAATTGTAATTCATTAAATGATTTAATATTAGGAAATTATAATATTGAAACTCTTCCTGATTTATGGAAAATTTATTCTGGAATTAATGAAAAATTAAAGAAAAGTAATGAATTTTAAATGAAAAATTAAATATTTAAAATATTTTAATATGAAAAATTTATTTTTATTAACAATAATTAAAAAATATTGTTTAGATTCCAAAACTATTCATTCTATTAATTTCATTAAGTTGTTTACTTTCTTCAGCTGTAATTATTTTTATTTTAGGAATTTGGTCAATATATTTTTGTATATATTCTGCATTTGTTAAATCATTTTTAGAAAAAATTTTTTGAACAGTAAATTCTCTATATAAACATTTTTTATTAACTGAATGTTTATAACATTGACCACAACCAATTAAAGTAAAAAAAAAAAATAGACAAAATGAAACACAATAATCTTTTTTTTTAACTAATCTAAAAAAATATTCTCCATCAATATCTTTAATAGTCATATTTTCAGTAATTGAATTTTCTACATCTTTAGTTTTTAATTCTAGAATAAAGTCATTTTTAGCTTTCTGAAAATCATCAATAGTTTCGTCTTTAGCTTTAAAGATTTTACTATTTAATTTTAATTTAAGATATTTTTTTCCTGGATTATTTTTTAAATCAATTAATAATAAACCACTTATATCTAAACAAGATTTATAAATATAAGGTTTTTCTCTACGATAAGTTATTACTTTAATTGTTTCTTTTTCTAAATTTTTATTTGCATTATAATTATTGAAAGATTTATTAACTAGTTCATTATGATAACTTTCACCAGAAAAATAAACAGAAGGATTATTTCTTTCAAAAATTTCGGTTAATTTTTCTTTTATATTTTCTGGAGCTTTCAATAAATATTTTGTTGTTGGTGACCATGATAATACATATATAACATTAAATAAATATACTGGGAAAAACATTATAACTATTATATCATCGTTAAATGAGATGAAAGAGATTTGTTTATCTAATATTTTAGTGATAAAAATATATATTATAATAACCCATAATAATATAGTTAGAAACCAATTAAGAAATGATCTAAAACAATTTCCACTTTTTTCAGTTCCATAATCTACAATTTGAGGATCATCACCCTTTAAAAGTTTAGCTGCATTAGATTGCTTCATATTTAATTAATTATAATATAATTTTAAAAATAATTGTAAAATAAAATAAATAATAATTTTTTAATCATCATCTTCAACTTCTTTTTTTCTTCCATTTTTCCAATTACCAATAAAAACTCTTCCATCTTTATAATAAAATTTACCAAAACCTTCAAATCTTCCTTCAACAAAATTACCATCATATTTATCTCCATTTGCATAAAAATAAATTCCTTGACCATTAATATTATTATTTTTAAATTCTCCAATATATTTATTTCCAGATTGAAATATCATCATTCCATTTCCATTTTTTTCATTATTTTCCCAATCTCCTTCATAAAATAAATCATCATTATATTTTATTGTTCCTTTTCCATGTTTATTATAATTTATAAAATCTCCTTCATAATAATTTCCATTTTTATATTTTGCAATTCCTTTTCCAGTAAAAGTATCATCTTTAAAAATACCTTTAAAATAATCTCCATTTATGGTATATATTTCACCATTTCCATTTTTTTTTCCATAAGAAAAATAACCAATATATTTTCCTTCTTTTATATTGGAATAATTTCCAAATCCTTGAAACATATCATTTTCCCAATCTCCATCATATATACTTCCATTATTAAATCTGAATATTCCTTTTCCATTTTTTTTATCATTTTTCCAATCTCCACTATATTGACTTCCATTCATTAATATTAATATTCCTTTTCCATTTCTTTTATTATTTTGAAATTCTCCTTCATATTTATTTCCATTGTTATATAATAATGTTCCTTTTCCATTTCTTTGATTATTTTTCCAATCTCCATTATATTCATTATATTCATTATTATCACTAAATTTCATTGTTCCTTTTCCTTCTTTTATTCCATTTACCCAATCTCCATCATAAAAAGATTTATCTTCATAAACATATTTTCCTTTTCCATTAAATTTACCATTTTTAAAATATCCTTCATATTTTTCTTTACCAATTGTACTTACTCCATATCCTTCTATTATATCATCATTCCAATCACCATTATATACTATTCCATTGTTAAATGTCATTTTTCCCTTTCCAGTTTTTTTGTTATTTTTCCAATTTCCTTCATATGTATTTCCATTGAAGTATTTAAATTTTCCAAAACCTGATCTTTGATTATTTATAAAATTTCCATTATATTTTTCTCCATTTGAATATAATAATTCTCCATATCCATTATAATTTCCGTTAATCCAATTTCCATCATAATATTGTATATTTGAATTATAATAAAACATTTTCCCTTTTCCTTCTATTATATCATTTTTATAATTTCCTTTATATAAATTTCCATTATTAAATGTATATTCTCCATATCCTTCTTTTTTACTATTAAACCATAGACCTGTAAATTGATCTCCATTATTATAAATATATGTTCCATTTCCTTCTTTTTTACCATTAATAAAATCTCCTATATAAGATTCTTTTATTATATTATATTTAATTTCACCTTTACCATCCATTTTATCATTTTTCCAATTACCTTTATATTCTACAACACAATTATTATTAAATACAAAATTATAACCTTCATTATGATATTCATAAAATTCTATTTTTCCTTCTCCTTCTTTTTTATTATCTTTCCAATTTCCTTCATATTTATCTTTATTATGATAATTCATTATTCCATAACCATTTAAATCATTATTTTTCCATTTTCCATTATATTTATCTCCATTTTTGTAAATCATTATTCCATCTCCTTCTCTTTTTCCATTTTTTATTTCTCCTGTATATTTATTAAAAAATTCATGATCTTCATAAAATATTATTGTATTTCCTTCAAAAACTCCATTTATAAAATCTCCATTATAATTATCTCCATTAAAATAATAATATATTGAATTTCCATCTATAATTTCATTTTTAAATTCACCTTCATGATCTGAATCTGATACTAAACATTTTATTATTGATTGACAAAATATTTCAAAATTAATAAAATATTTATATTTCCAATTTATTTTTTGAGTAAAATATGTATAAAATTTTATTATTTCATTTAATATTTCTTCTATATAGGAAAATTTTTCTTGAGTTAGATTTGCAATTGAGAGAAATCTTAAGAAATTATTGAAATTTTTTTTATTTTTTTCAAATTGTTTTTTTAATTCAAAAAAATTATAAATTTTTTCATTATGTTCATTATGATTGTTATTTTTACAATATTCACATATTTTCATTTTACATTTTTCACAAAAATAATCTAAAGTATTATTAATATGATAACATCTAAAATAATCATCTTTATTATTTAATAAATGATATATCCAATCATCAATACAAAAAAAATTAGGAATTTCACATTCACATTCATAAAATATTATATCATTACAATCATCATTTTCACATTTTTTATCTTTAATAAAAAATTTAGAAAAATATTCAAGAGATATTAAATTAAAATTATCTTGATTACATTTACATTTATATTTAATATTAATTTCTTCATTTTCTCTCATTAATTGAATTAAAGGAATATTTTTACATTTATCACATCTTATTACTTTTATTGTTTCATTTTCATTTGACATAAATTTATTTTTTGTTTAAATTAACATTTAATGATTGTATTTATTGAATATATTTTTCTAAAATATTATTTATTTTTAAATAAATTAAATAATTATTTTTTAATACATAAATAAATTACTTATTTTTATTCATCAGTTCCAATTTTTTGAATACCTTTATTCCCTAAATAATTATCTATTCCCATTTGGGTTTTAGGTATTTGATTAGCATTTTTTTCTAAATTTTCAGGACTACTTAAATCTTTATTTTTGGAAATAATTTTTTGAATATCAATTTATTTTTTTTCTTTTTTATTTGAATTTTTCATTTTTTTATTTTTTAAAAAAATTCTATTTAAAATGTAATTATGTCTTTCATTATATAAGAATTAATAATTGATTTTTATGTTAATTTTTTATATTTTTTATTTATCTGAAAGAAAAATTGAATAATTTATTCATTTAGGGAAAATTTCAAAAAGATATTTATTTTTATATATAAAATCTCCCATTTCTTATTTTTTAAATAATATGAATTTAATAGAACAAGAAAAATAAGTTGGAAATTCTGTTTAATTTTTTTTCAAAGATTTTTCCAATTTTTTTTTTAATATTTTTTATAAAAGAGGAGGAATTTTATATATTTATTATTCAATCAAAATAATAGAAATTAAAAAAGAAAAAATAATGAAAAATAAAATAAAATAATATCAAATTTATCATTAATAAATATAGTTATAAATAAAAAAATTCAACTATTTTCAAATATGAAAATTATTTTAGTATTTATATTAGATTGTCTTTAATTATATATTTTTTATTTTCTTTTTTAATAATTTTCCTCAATAACTAAATTAAGTTAATCATTTTAAAATAATATCAATTATTATTGTATTAAAATTAATTTTATTTTTATCAATTTCATTTATTTTCTATAATTATTATAAATATTGTATTATCTGCTATTTTTTTTATGAAATTGAAAGTTGATTATAATAAAAACGATTCATTGATAATAAATTGGGTTATTAATTTTACATTATTTATATATTCTTTACTTAATGCGATAGTTTAATATTAATAAAATAAAAAGAATCTAATTAAACCTTAAATCTTATTTTTTTTTGTTTTATTGAATTATTTGAAATAATTTTATCAATTTTTATATATTTTTTTGATTCAAATTATATAAAATGAATATGTCCAATATATTATAAATTTAAAATAAAGAATATTTATATTTATTTTTAAAGTATAGATAATGGATCACTTATATTCTGATATCTTTTATTAAATTATTTAAAATTTTTCTTTCTATATTATTGCAGTAATAATGGATTATTAAATAATATTGAAACATATATTTAATTAATTATATTTAAAATGAACTTAAAATATAAATTAATTCTAAAAATTTTATTATTATTTCCTTAATTTTAATAAAAAAATTTATTTTTTACATTTAAATAATAATATTAAAGAAGAAAAGCCATTTACATCTATTTAGTTTCAATTTCATCAAACAATAATAGAATAAAATCTCAATAATCAAAAAGAATAGGAAATTAAAAGGTTTTTGAAATTTAAATAAAAAATTTTTTTTTATTGAATATTTTTGTTAAAATTGTTACTCATATATTTAATTAAATTAAAAAATATTGCAACTTATGGATTTATTATTATTATTATTATTCATAATATTATTATTATCAATAGTATTAATATTGACATTTATATTTTCATCAATATTTAATTCATTATTATTTTTACAACAAAACCAATTTAAAAAACCAGTGTTATTATTATCATTATTTTCAAGATTAAAATCAGTTATAAGATTTTCCCCTATTCCTTTTTCAACAGGTTCATAAATGATAGTATGAACTTTATTATCTTTTTCTTCATTTTCAAGATTTAATAATATAATTTTTTCATCTTCTTTTTCATCATCTTTTTCTTCTTCATTTATTTTTTCTTGAATTGATTTTTTTCTATCTCTATCAGAAAGTAATATATGAGATAAAGGAAGTTCAAAAGAATTTTTTTTATTTAGTTTAGTTTTATCTATTTTTATATTTTCTTCTGATTTTTGTTTTGAAAAGCTACTTAAACGTCTTCGAGGAGCTTTTTCCATTTTTTTAAAAATTTAAATCTTTGTGAAACTTTTTTGTTATTTTTTTAAATTTTATTTATTATTGATTAATGGAAAAGCCAAGTAACAATATTGATTTAAATGTTTTACAAAATTTAAGTTTTAAATGCCAGAAATGTTCTAATTATCCGTTTTTTAAAATTTATCAATATAATAATGATTATGATAATAATCCTTTTGATTTTAATAATAAAATTTTAATATATGTTTCTTGTCATGGAGAAAATCATTTAATGACAATAGATTTATTTATGAAATATTTTAATAATGAAACCAAAGAAATATGTGATAATTGTTTAAAAGAATATAATACAGAAAATCTAATATTTTGTAAAGTATGTGAAATATTTTTTTGTTTAAAATGTAATGATAATCACTTAAATCATGAAACAATGCCATATAATATTTATAAATTTAAATGTAAAATACATATTAACGCAAATAAAAGTAATTATTGTATTTTTTGTAATCAATTAATTTGTTCAACTTGTCATCATAAAATAATTGATAATTATTATCATTTAAAAATTCCTCTTCAAGATGTTATTATTCAAAATTACGATGATTTAAAACATTATTTAAATCAAATTGAATTAAAAATTAATAATACTGATAATCAAAGTATAAAAGAATTAACTAAAATATATTATATTTTTAATAAAGAGGTAGAAGGGAAACTTAAATTAGAAAATAAATTAATTGATGCTTATGAGTCTTATAAAAAAAGAAATTTAATTGTTATTTCATTATTAAGAGGGTTAATTTCTGTTGCAGAAAAATTTAATGATCTTATTCCTTATGAAATTAAGGAAGATATAAAACAAAATTTATATAAATTTAATTTTGATTCTTTTAGAATTTCTGAAGATATAACAAAATATAATCAAGACATTCAAAATTTATTTGATTATTATCATAAAACAATTTGTATTTCATCTTATTATTTTAAATATGATGATAAATTAAAGAAAATAAAAAAGAAAAATTTTAATTATTTAGGTTTTCAATTATTAAATAATTCTAAGAAAGACTATAACATTAAAAAATTAACTTTGGAAAGTGTTTTTACATTAAACAATTTATTATTATTTATTAATGATTTAAATTATATCAAACATAATAATTCAATTATTTATTATAATAAATTACCTGATATAAACATTTCATCATTAACTTTAAATTGTTCAATTTCAAAAGGAATTATTTTAGGAAATAAAAAACAATTAAACGTTATTGTAGGTGAATTAAATGGAATACAATTAATATATATAATAAATATATTAGATTTAAAATTACCTAAAATAAAATATATTTTCAAGAATGCACATTATTCAAATATAGAAAATATTATACCTTTAAATTATAATAATCAATATAAGAAAATAGATTTCATGACTTGTTCTTTATGGGATGAAAGTATAAAAATATTTAGAGCAGAATTTCCTTTTTGTTGTTTAAGAGTAATTAAAACAAACAAAAGAATTACTAATTTAATTGAAATTGGAACTCAAAATATCATTAAAAATTATATTAATGAAGGAAAAATTATTGGAATAGAAAAAACAATGAATAATAGTTCTTTAAATCTTTTATTATTTGATTTTAACATTAGAGATGTTAATTTAAAAAGAAGAGAAATTCAAATTAATAGTAATTTTAATAAAAAGATTAATTTTCGAATTTTTGATAAAAATAAAATTTTTAAATTAATTTTTAATTCTGATTTCGAAGTTAGAATTTTAAATTTATGTAATTATCAAATTGAAAGTATTTTAAAATTTAATAATTTGGAATTTTTTGATTTTTTTTTTGAAAATGAAATTTTTATTACTTATGAACTTTCAGAATTGAACCAATATAACTTAATTACTTTAGATAAAATTTCTAAAATTGATATTAATAAATTACCTGCTCCTAAAAGTATTATTAAAATTAATAATAAAATTCTTATATTATTTAAGGATAATAGTGCTAAAATTTTTATTGCTTCTTTTGAAATAAAAAACAAAAATCATAATGATAAAAATTGTTTAATTTTTTAAATTATATATTATTAGTAAAAATTATTTTAAAAAAATGATTAAAAGTAAAAAAAATTTTGAAATGTATAATTTTTCAATAAAATAAAAAAACAGAAAAAAAATAAAAATTTTAAAAGAATAAAAAGTATTTTCTTTTTTAGTTCATTCTTTTTTCTTCAACAGAATCAAGAAAAAATATAAATACATTTTTAGATATTATTATTAATTAAGATTCTCATATTTTATAATGAGTATATAATTTACTCAAAAATAATTTTATTTAGTATAAATATTTTTTTAAAATTTCTTATAACTAAAATACCATTAAAATATTTTTATTTATTTGAAAATTATTAATAAAATCAAATAATTTACAAATTTAAAAATTGAAAGAAGGAAATTAAAGTGAAATATTAATATTAATTCTTCACAAAAACAATATATTCAAATACTGGAAAATCTAAAAAGTTTCTTTCTATAATTAATTATTTTTTAATTACTCATATTAAATTAGGAAATTTGACTTAAATTAATTAAATGTTTAATTAAGGTTTTTTATTTAAAATAAAAATCAGAATTATTTTCAAAATTTCCATTAAATGTTTGAAATAAAAATTTTATTTTGTTTTAATTTTAATGAATTAACACATATAAAGAATATATATAAAAACCATTTTAAGTTATGAGTTTTTTATTTATTCCAAATTAGATTATTACTTTTTCTTCAATACTAGAATCATTGTCTATAAAAACAAAATTTGCCCAGTTATATTTTTCAAACCTTAATGATTACATTTAATTAAAAAAAATTATCAATAAAAATATTCAATATTCTGAGAAGTTCGAATATTAAATAATTGTTTTTAAATATTGAAATACTTCAAATAAATAATTATTTTCTTATTTATAATTTTTATCATTTAACATTATTTATATCCTTGATAATTAAAGTATAAGATATACGTATTACCAAAATTTTTTTAAAATCATTCCCTTATTTTATATTAACTATTTTTTTTATTTTATTTCTTCTATAAATTGTTTATCTAAATTAAAACTTAAAAATTTGGAAAATTTATAAAATAAATTTTAAATACTAATACTTAAAAATTAATATAAAAATATTAAAAAACATTTAAATTTATTTAAAATTAACAAGATTTATAAGAATATAATTAAAATTAAAAATTAAAATTAAAACAAGAATAAATTTTTCATATAATAAGAGCTTTCTTTTTGACTTCTTCCTTTCTTTTCAACAATAGAAATAATAAAAATATATAGAGGAGCTAAAATAAACCATTCAAAGAATAATGACCAAACTCCTCCAATTAACCAACTAATTTGAGTATTTTTATACATAACACAAAACATTAGACAATAAAAATAGAAAAACAAGGAAATAACTATCATAACAATATAAGAAATATTTCTTCTAATTAAGTAATTCTTTAAATTAAATTCTAATAATAATTTATTTTGATTAAAATCTTTCTTTTCAAGTAAAAATTGATTTATTTTTTTTCTTATAATTCTAGGAATTAATTCTATCAATCTAATAATAAACATTCCTGTTATACTGAAAAGAATTGAATAAAAAATTTTTAAAAATTCATTTTTTAAAGGATAAGTAAATTTATCTCTATCATTATTATAAATTCTTTTTTCAATTAAACTTTCATTATAAAAAACAACATTTCCTGAGAAAATTAAACAAATATTAAAAGCAAATAATGAAATATTTAAAGGTAAAGGATTGAAATAATTAGAATTACAGAAAGTTGTAAAAGGATGATATTCATATAAATTATTTAATAATATTGAATAGAATTTTTCAGTATTTGGAAGTTCTAAAATAATACCAGTTTCAATGTAAGGAACTAAATCTTCTGGTTTTAAAGGTATTTCATTTACAGGATCTTTTGCAATGAAATAATTATCAAAAGGATGTGATTCATTTTCTTTTTTATTATTTGATTCATTTTCATTTTCATTTTTTTCTTCTAATTCATATTCTTCTATTTCTTCTTCTTCTTCTTTTTCTTTTTCTTCTTTTTCTTCATTTCTTATATCTGAATCTATATTATCTTTATTAGTATTTTTTGAATTTTGAGAAATCATATTATTTTTAGAATCTTGAGAAATAATATTTTTTTCTATATCTCCGACACGATGAATACTTATTCTAGAAAAATTCAATCTATTATTTGTTTTAGAACCATCTTCTATTGAATATTTTGTTTTTAGTTCTTTTTCTTCTTTTATTTTAGTTACTTTATAATAATATAATAAAGTAAAAACAAATCCTGTTATAATTATAAGAGATATTGATAAATATAACCACATTGCTATATTATGAGAAATTTTTTTTATTTGAGATACACATTTAAATTGTAAATTTTCTACTTTATGTAAATTTTTTATTCCTAATGATAATGGTGATTCTGTATATGAATAAGTAAAGTTTTCTACATAATTACATTGCATTTTTACTTTTTCCATTTCTAAATCAATATCAATATATTTACAATCAGGACTCGAAAAAGTTTTATTTTCAAATATTTTCATTCTTCTAAATTGCTGAGTTAAATCATAATTAAAATCTTTAGTAATATAACAATCTTTATCGAAAATATCTTGTTTATTTTTGAAAATATCAACACCAATAGATTTATATAATTTATATTTTTCAATATCAACAGTTTTAGAATTAAAAGGTAAATAGACAATTAATTCAGTACATTGACTTAAATCAATTTGATCCATAGCATATAATCCATCACTAACATCATAAGCATCAGTATAAGAAGTAGAAGAATCAGAATTATCAATTAATTTATTTAAATCAGAAGGTAAAGTTACACTAGTAAAGAAAACAGAACCCTCTGGAACACAAGCAGAAAAATCTACATAAATCATTTCATCATTTCCACTTAATTTATGTTGTAATTTTGAATAACTTTCTTTTTTAGGAGACCATCTTTGATAATATAATTTACGAGATTTACTATAATCTGAATCTGCATTTTCATAAGAATATTCTCCTTCATCTATTGCAGTTACTGATAATATTTTATATGTTTCTCTTGCATCTTCTATTAATTTTTTTAAATCTTCTTCTCCTTCTATATTTGCATATCCTTCATCTTCTGAATCATCTTCTTCATATATTCTTCTTAATCTTTCTATTTTTTTTATTTTTGCTACTGAAGAACATATATTCATTGCTAAATCAAATAATTCTAATATATTTGAATGAGATTTTATAAATCCTTCTTTAAATTTTGTCATCATTGTTGCTACTACATGATATAATTTATTTATTTTATTTCTTCTTATTTTTGCTACTATTTCTGGTTCTTTTGATAATGATGAAATTTGTTGTATAAATTCTATATTTCTTTTATTATCTAAATAAAATATTATATTTCCATCTTCATCAACATAATTTCTTCCTCTTTCCTGAATTGGAGTTAAATAAGTTGCTTTAACTGTAAGAAATTCATCAATTAAAGCATTTAATTTTATAATGGCTTTTTCTTTAGATAATTCACAATTATAACCAAAGAAACCACTTTTACAATTACAATAAGCATAATCATTTTTTAAATAACAAGTTCCTTCATTTTCACATTTATAATTAGTACAAGCATTTCTAGAATTATCATAAGGTCTAAATTTATCAGTACATTTTCTTTTTTCATCTTCATCTTGAAATTCAACACACATTCCATTTAAAGCTTCTAAACATTTACTACCACAATATTCACAAACTTTAGAATTTTCATTCATTCTTCCATAACCATAAGAACATTCAAAAACACATTTTCTTCCTTCTTGATATAAAGGAATTGTTGTTTTTGCTTGATCACAATTTGAATAACATTGATGATCATATTCATATAAAAATGTTTTATAAGAACATGATTTTACACATTTATTTTTATTGAATTCTTTATTTGGAGAATTTGGATATATATCTCTACATGCATCACATGTTACTTTATTTTTTCTTATATTATAAAAATATCCTGGTTGGTTACATTCAAAGAATGCTAATGAAAATTGAATAAATCCAAAACTTTGTGTTGGATGTTTAAATACTAATGAATGTTTTGAATTTTCTCTATTTAAAACATATTTATAATAGAAGTCTCCATCATTATTTTCTTGTATAAAATCTTCATAAGAATGATATGGAAATACTGTTTTATAAACACCTATTTTTGTTAAGAATTTTATATGATAATATTCTGTTGTTGATTGTAATAAAGATATATATGTATTTTCTGGTAAATCTTCTGTATGGAATGTTACATATTGATACCCTTTTGTAAATGGAATATTATTTTCAATATATTTTAAAGGATAAACACTTACTCTTACTTGACATGGTAATTCTTTATCATTTATATCAATAAATTTAATTTCTATACTTTCTATTCCATCTCCAAATTGTCTTCTATTTTCTTTTAATCCTATTCTACAATAACTAGCTACACAATAATATATTACAAAAATCATATTATCTGATCTTACTTCTTTAACTATATCTTTAAAGTAACTCATATCTCCACCAAATGAATAATCAAAATATAAATTCTTTTTACTTAAAGGTAAAATATTATTTATTTCTTTTGTTCCTCCAGAAATAATAATATTATATATAAAGTAATAATATGTATCTACATCTCCTGAAATTTCAATTCTATATTCTCCAAATTGAATTAAATAATCTTCTAAAAATTCTATTTGTTTCTTTTCTTTATTTATCTTAAATTGAAGAGCTTTATAACTTGAACCATGAATAAGTTTTATTGTTTTTATTTGATTATCACTAAATTGTCCTTCATATTTTATTATTATTATTTTTAGATTGAATTCTGTTGTACTAATATAAGGATATTTATTAACAATTTGGAAATTTTTATCATAAACAATGACTTCAGGAACTATAATAGTATATGAATTAATTTTAAAAACAATAATATAATTTCCTGAATCAATTTCTTTTAAAAGTTTACATGAAATTTTATTTTGAAAATGTTTTGTAATGTTCCATTCTGTTTGAACTCCATTTTTAGTTCTCATTAAAAATACTTTAATCTCTTCAGTTATATCATTTGTAAATGTTATTGTTTTTTCTGAACTTTGATCATCTTTAATTTGTTTAATTAAAGTTGAATAAGGTAAAGGAGTTGAAATATCAGATATAGTTATTTCATTTGAATTTAGGAAAATTTGATTTCCACATTTATCTAAATAACCTACTTCATATGTTCCTTCGTTTTCTATTGAAGAAGATAATTTACAAATAACTGCTGTGTTATTTTCAAATAATGTTTCACAATATGCAAAATATATTTCAGTGTTTGATTCTTTGTTTTGTAATATTGCAATTTTAACTTCATAATCATCAATAAGAGGATTATTGAAATTAATAATGAAATATTGAATTTGACTCGTCTTTGAAAATATTGTACCTAAAATTCCTTTAATGTTATTATTTTGGATAATATTAACTTCATAACCAGAATATTTATTTTCATCAATACTAAGATAATATAAACCAAGTAAATTTTTTGTGTTTACTTTATATAAATCATTATTATTTTCTGATGTAAAAATATTAGATTTTTCTGATGCATCACTTTTTGAAATTAATTTTAATGAATTAGAAATATTAGGTTTATTCTCTTCTCCATAAATTAATATTTTGAAATCTTCATAATCTCTATTAATACATTTTTTATTAAAAATAAATTTATAAGTATGAAGAACAACATCATGATATGAATTAATCATATAATCAAATCCATATTCAATAGAAGAAATATAGCATTTATTTCTATTTTTACATCCTGAATTAATTTCTTTTTCTTTAGTAGTTAAATAAACATCTTGTTCTGAATTAACTGAAATTAAAACAGAATCATATTCTTTATAAGTAAATAAATATTTAGGTGAAACTTCAGTAACATTATAAAAGTTAACTATTATGTCATCTAAAACTTTATAAACAAATCCATTATATAATCCAATTTCACATAAAGATATTTTTTTTGATAAAATATATTCAGGAACTTCTATTGTTGCAGTATTTGAATTTTCATATCTTATATTTTGTTTTGTTATTGTATAATTATTTTCTGTTTCTGAATTAAGATCACAAATAGTCATATTAATTATATTTTGAGAACCATATTTTTCATTTAATGTTGTTATTTTAAATAAGGCTTTTCCATTCATTTTAATTTCCTTAGAAGCTGAAAAGATAAAACCAATTTCTTCTTTGGTTTCTAATTCTTTAATTGTAATTCCATTATATTTTAAAGTATATTTTTCTTCTAATATTTCCTTTAATTCAAATTTACATATTTTTAGTTGAGAAAACTTATTTTCATTTTCATTTTCATTTTCATTTTCACAGTTAATTAAAGATGCATCATTTATTGTTAATTTTTTATCATTTATACATAAACTTTCAAATTTAACTACTAATAAGTTATCATTAATTGACATTGATATTTCTGTTAAATTAGTGAAAGTAAATGGTTTATATTCAATAAGATATGGTTCTATATCAATTCTATCTTTTCTATATATATTTAATTTATAATTTTGATTTGAATGAGTTTCATTAAAAAGATTATAAGGTCTAAATATTTCTTCATCTTCATTTATTAAAAATTCAGTTCTTTCATTAGTTTTTATTTGATATAATTCATAAATTATTTCACTAGAAGGATGTAATTGTAATGGTTTTTTGAAAATAAAATCTGAATAACAATTTCCTTGTATTTTATCTGTAAAAGAACAATAATTTATTTGACATTCATCAACTGAATCTTCAATAAATGTATTAATATTAACTATATAAACAGGGTTATTGGTAATTTCTGTTGCATTAAATTTTAAAAAGTCAGCATTATATTTATAAATATATTTTCTAATATCTTTTGTTTTATGAATAAAAGTATTATCCCACATACTAATTAAATTTGTCCTTCCTTCTACTTCTATTTCTTCATTTTTTTCATTTTCTTCATTTTCTTCTTTTAAATTTTCATTTTCTTCTTCATTTTCTTCTTCATTTTTATTTTTTGGGAAATATTTATAAACATTTTCATTATATTCATATATAGAATTTAAATCATCATTTCCTGATATTGTTATATAAGCATATCCATCTTTTGAAAGTTTATAAACTGAATGAGAAAATCTTATGTCTAAATCATCATTTTTTGCCTCATCTATTTGTAATGTAAATTGTAAAGGAGCAGTATTTGTTTTATCATATATTTTAAAAGTGTAATTACCAGGCTCTTTAATTGAAATTGTTTCTGAATCAGCGTTTTCATTTGTTGCATTTATATCTATTATTAAAATATTTTTGTAATCTGAATCAATTTCAAATGATATATTTTTATTATTATAAGTAACATTTATAATATTATCCTTAGAAATTTCATTTGTATAGATTACACCTATTTTTGAAACATTTTTTTTAGTTACTAAAATCTGTCTCTTTTCATATAATGCATATTGTTCTGAAACTTGAATATATTTTTTACTAATTGTTTCATCTTCATTATTAGAAAAAACAGTTTTAATAACATAGTTTCCAGTTTTTAATCCTTTTCTATGAGTAGAATCTAAAGAAAATTCAAGTATATTATTATTAATCCTAAATTCTTTAAATATATAATCTTCAAGAATTATATTAGGATCAGTATTAATTAATTCAATATATGATATATTATCATATGTAATGTTTTGATTATAAGTAAGTTTTATATCAACATCTTCATCTTCTTCAATATTAAGAAAAGTGGTATTTATTTCTATTAATCTAATATCTTTTGGATCATAAATTCTTAAATTTTTTGTTTTCATTTCATTTTCACAATAATCTCCATATTCAATTATATAAAATCCTGCAGTTACTCCTGATATATTAACTAATATTCCATTATTAACTAATTCAAATGATGTTATTTTTCTTATAATTGTTTGTGATTGATCTAATATTTTTATTATTCCATATAAATTACTTTCTAAACTTGGAAAAGATGATTTTGAATTAAAAAATAACCCGCCTGTAATTATAATTTCATCATTTACATAAATTTCATAACCAAATTCAGGATAAAACTTAATTTCTTTAAACTCAATATATGTTTCTTGGTTATTAGGATTTTGAATTGAAAATTGATTTGTTCCAGTTACTAAATAATCGAAAAATAAATATTTATCATCAGAACTTTTAGTCAAAGGATTTTTATTTAAATAAAGTTTTTTATTATTAGGTAAATTTATTTTTATGAAATAATTATTTTTATTTGATTGAGTGTTTGTATCATTAATTATACATGTTTCAACATCATAACTATATATTATATAATTATAATATTTTTTTGTTGAATCAAATTGATTATATGTTATTTCTATTTCATCTGAATTTTTAGGAATTTTAAAATCGCATATAACTCTATTTCCAACATATATACACTCTTCTTCATTTTCATAATCTATAGTTTTTAATTCACCATTAAAATACATTCTTGAAAAAATTTCTTTTATTTGACCATTTTTTTCTTCATTAATATTAAATATAAAAATAAGTTTTTCCTTTTGTTCATTTGGAATTTGGTAATATTTACTCATAGTAAATTCAATAGGAGTATCATATTCTAAAACTAAATTAACTTCTCTACATATATTAGTAAAATTACATAATTTAGTAATAGTATAGATTTCATTATTATTAGGAAGTGTGAAAGATATACCATTTTTTTCTTTTTGAATATCATTAATAACTATTTGAGATTGTTGAGCTTTAATAGTAATTGATTTAATATGTGGAAGATAATAATTTGTTGATTGTAAAACAACTTTTCCCATACCTGAAATAGGAAAAGATGTTAAATTTAATGGAATAGTTAAATCATCTAAATCAATTGAAAAGAAAACTTCTGCAATTTGAGAACCATCATAATCAATTATATAAAGACCTGGTTCAGTTTCATTTGATATATTATAAAAATAAGTATTAACATAATTTAATTCATATATTTCATAATTATCTTGATCAGCTGAATAATAAGTTAAATCTGTTATAGGTTCTTCTGAACCAGTAATAATTGACATTTCTCCTTTAGATATATAAACAACTTCTTCAATATCAAATATTGAAAAAATAACATCTTGTCTATATAATAATATATTTGTTTCAGTTTCTCTAATTACTAATTTATATATTTCATCAATTTTTAATTTATTCATTTGTTCAATACTTAAATCATAATTACTAACACCAGCAAAATGAGAAAAATTAGTAAGACAATTTAAAGTTGTAACATTTGCAATACAAACACTAAGTTTCATATTATAAATTGGGAAAATATCAAGAGTGAACTGTCTATTTGAAATTATATGACTTCCGGGAATAAGGAATAAAATTAAATCTAAAATATTTTCACCTACTATAACTTTTTGATTATAAATTTCATATTTTGGACTTTTAATATCTCCGTCAAAAGAATATGCAAAAATATAAGTTCCAGCTTCTCTTGGATTAAATATAAAATTGTTAGAATTATTTGAAATGTAAGATGATAGTTTTTTATTGTTTGAATATTTTTCATTTTTTCTAATATTTTTATAAAAAATATAAGGAATTTTATCATAAAATCCTTCTGTAATTTTTATTTGGGGTGAAATAGATGTATCATGAGAAACAATATGAAATTTCTTAGTAACTTCTACTAAAGGAATATTTTGATAATTAGATTTGAATCTAAAAATTTTAGAATATCCTTGTGCACTAAATAATTGAATATTATAATTTTTTCCAGGATAAGCAACAAATTGAAAAGTAATTTTATTTATTTCAAAATCAGAATAAAAATTAAAATATAGATTTATTTTAAGTGATTCATTATCTTTTAATACTACTTTGGTTATTTTACCCATATAATAATTTTCAGATGAAATTTCAATATAATTTAATCCTATTTGAGTATAGTCTTTATTTATTGAAAAAATTGCTTCTTGAATAGAAGATGAAATAAAAGTAAAATCTCTTCGAGCATTATTTTCATAAATATGATATCTACCATATGATAAAGTTTCTTCTGCTTCACAAAAAATTTGATTTTTATTTATAAAACGATCATCACACTTTAAATTTATTATTTTAGTCTCACCTTTTTTTCTAATATTTAAATCTGTTAATAAACAAATAGCATTTAAAATAATTGTATTAAATGATTCCAAAAGTTTAGGAGCTGTTAAATAAGTAAAGACAATTTTATCATAAAATAAAGTTATTCCAGTTCTTCTTGTTTTGATAATAATTTCACTAGTCCTTTGTTCATAACGATAACGATAATAATAAGAATAATAATATGCATTATTTCCCCTACTATTAAAATTAAAATTACAATTATTGTTATTTCCACAAACAGAAGAAAGATATGAGGTATAATATTTACTTCTATATATTTGAACTTCATTTGGATCAATAAAAGATTCCTTTTGTAAATTATAATTAAAAGAAGTAGTATAATAATAACATTTTTTATTCGTATTTGTTTTGAAAAAATCACTTGATTGTTCCCTGATATAAATAGTATTTTCATCCATCATATTTTGTTCATTTGTTAAATAAGTAACTTTATAATTTCCTCTTTGATTTGTTGAATAATAATAATATCTTGTATTTTCTCGATCTACTTGATAATCAAATTCAATATTATTTACATAAGCTTTTATAGGGAAAATATACTGAGAAGACATTGCCCAGAAATAAAATTGAATAGATTTTTTATTTTGTGGAAGAATAAAATATAATTCATTTACATCAGTTTTTTCAATAGGAGAAAAATATTCTAAATGAAAATTAAGTTTTGTAGTTCCTTCACATGCAGTTTTTAAAAATAAATAATCATTATTTCCTTTTGTAACAGGACATATTAAAGTTTGTGAATCATAAAGAGTACATTGTTTTTCTCCTAAATAAAAATTATCTTTAACTTCTTCAATCCCAACTGTAATTCTTTCAGAAAAAGTAATAGTTATATTTGAAACAATTTCTCTAGAATTAATTCTTTGAATTTTTTGATTTAAAGTAGGTAAAATATAACCTGAATATTGATACATAATAGTATCAGTATATTCTTTATATTTTATAATGACATTATCTTTCTTTTTATTTGGAGTAATTAAAATATAATAATAAGAATAATTAAAGGGATTTATTTCAATATTTTCTTCATGAATTTCATAACCTTCATTTGTAGTAATTTCAGAAACATCTAAATTATTTGGAATATATAAATTAATTAATATATCTTCTCTATTATCATCAAATCCATAAGTATTTTGACAATTATTATCAACATCAACTCTTACAATTTTAAGTTCTGTAAAATTAGTTAATCTTCTTATTTGAGTTGTTATTATTCCTGGTTCATCAAAATTAAGATTTGTAATTAAGTAACTACTATTTGTTGGATCATTTTCATTATTTATACAAGTAAATCGTTTTGTTGCTGGAGGTTCATTCATTTCTGTTTTTATATTTTCACAAAATGAAGGTCCTAAATAAATTTTTCTAGATTCATTTGTAAAATGTAATGCTGGTATTATTGTTTTATATGAATTAATTGCTCCAAAGAAAATATAATCTGGTTTAAATTCTATATATTCTAATTCTGGAGTTTTTATTATTAGATTTGGAAAATAATAATAAAGATATTCTGCAGTTTCAATATCTTCTCCTTCATATAATATTCTTCGTAAATAAATTGCATAATAATAAAAACCTTCTTCTGTAATATTAATTTGAGCTTGAACCTTATTTTCATTAATTTGAGTTAAATTTAAATCATCTTCATTTTTTCCATTCATATAATAAATTATAGGAAAAGTGTCTACATTATCTCCATATTCAACACGAAGTAATTCTATACTATTAAAATAAAAAGAATTATCATTTGATAAAATATTAAAATTAAGAAAATATTCATCTTCTAAGTTTTCCTCTGTTATAAAAGTTGTACTATTAATATCTTTTGAAGAAAAAGTTGATAAAGGAGTTTGTATTAATTTAATATTTGCTTTACCATATCTAATATTTATATTTTTAGGATTAAAATGACAAATATAATTATTACTTTCTGGAAAATATTGTGAATCACTATTACAATAAATTGTTCCAGTTCTAGTTCCTTCAACAGAAATATCAATACCATATTTTGGACTAAAATTACATTCAGAGATAAAATTAATAATTCCTAATTTTGGAAAGAAATAAGGTTTAATTTTAATTTCAGGAAATTTAATAGTACCTAAACTTCCTATTATATTACCTTTACGAAAAGTATTTTCAACTAATAAAACTTCATATTGATTATGTTCAGGATATCCATTAAAAGTAAATTTTAAACCTTTAGATTTATCTTCATCTACAATAAATATAATAATATTTTCAGTTCCATCTCCATTATAAAAAGGACTAGGATTATTATTATTATTATTATTATTATTTCCATTATAATTATTATTTTCTTCATAATCTTCTTCATCAAATAAAATATTATCTCCAGTATAATTTCTATAACTTGATTCAGAACTATTAAATGCATATAAATGAAGTCTTGAATAATCAATATTAAGAGAAAGACAACGTTTTTTTAAAATATATGAGAAACTTTCTCCTTTAACAAAACAAGGATTTTCTTTTGTTTTTTCAATAGAAAAAATTTTATCAATAGAATCTCTAACAATAACTCTTTTAGTGCTATATTCAATATCATTATATTTAAAATTATAATAACCAAGACCATAAGCTTCACATCTAAAATTATGTGATTGTCCTATTTTTTCACATTGTTTTAATTCTCCTTGACTTGTTCCTCCTCCTAATCTTAATTCTACTGTTTCTACTTCATCAGAACATTTTACTAAAAATTTTAAATTATTTCCTCTGTCTGTCACAAAAATAGTTCTCGGGAAATAACATGAATTTTCATCAAGACTTAAAACATTTGAAAGTAAAATTAAAAATACTATTGATAATTTATTCATAACTAATTATTATTTTATAAAAAATTTTCTCTCTTTTATATAAAAATAAATAGGTTAATTTTGAACAAAATTATTTTTTTTTTTTGATATTTTAGGTTAATTAAATTTATATCGAACGGAGATAGGGTCTTTTTATTTTTAAGAAAAAAAAGAATTTTAAAGTATTTAAAATATGATAGAATTTTTATATTTAATTTTTTATAATATTTTTTTTTAATTTTTATTCATTCATTCTAAATATTAACTTTCAGAAAGAAATTTATGCCGATTTTTAATAAAAAATACTCGGATTTATTAAAATTTTCTACTTTTTATTTCATTTACAAAAAAAAAACATTCATATGAAAGAGCTTAAATTAATAAACATATTATTTTGAAAATAAAGTTTAAATTAATCTTAATGATTTTTATATAAATTATATTCAAATAATCATTTATTTTTTAATAATTCGTTAAATACAATCATTTTTTGAATTAATAGATATATGAATTAATCATAATATTGTCATATAAATTTTTTTTATAAATTTTATTTTTGGAAATTTCCAAAGATTCTTTTTTAATTATTTTTGAATATTTTTGAAATCTTTATTTCCTTTTTAAGTTCTTTTTGCAAATATAAACTATTATTACTCTTTATTTTATAAAATAATGTATAAAGAATTGAAAAATAAGAAAAAGTAAAAAATTCTAAAATTAGTTAATTTTTAAATAAGTTCTTTCTGTATAAATTATTGAATAAGAATAAAAAAAATCCTTAAAAAATTTAAATTTTAGATTATTCAAATATATCCAAAGATCTTTTTCAAAAATTTAAAGTCATTTAGTCTTCATAAAATTAGAAATAAATATTAATATAAAAAATCCTGATTTTTATTTTTTTCCTTCTTTTCTAAAAGAGTTATTTATGTAAAATTATTATATATTTAAGTTTGATTTGCTTTACTATTGTTAATTTTTTTTAAAAGTTTGTTAAAATTGTATAAAAATCATTTTAGATATAAATAAAATTTGATTTCAGAAAATTAAATTTAGCTCAAATCAAGGTAATAGTGATAAATAATAATTAATTTATTTTAATTAATTTAAAATTATTTGAGATTTTGAATGATGAATAAAAATTCATATTAATAGATAAACCATATAAACATAGAATTAATAAAAAGGCTAAAATTAAATTTTTCAATATAATATAAATAAAAATTAACAATATAATATGGTAGAGTCAAAAAATGAATTAACATTTTAACAAAAACAAAAGTTTACTCATTCTATTAAACTTTCAATGAAGAAAAATTAAAGTATTATATAATAATTAATAGATATTATTTTAGAAAGAAAATTTAATTGCAATATTAAAATTTTTTTTAAAGCTGTTTAAAAGGAATTTATGTTCTTATTTTATTTAAAAAAGAATTAAAATATTTTTGGAGAATAAAAATATTAAAGAAGTTTCACTTGATTAATTTAATGAAGGAGGTGAAATTAATATTAGTTAAAATAAAAAGAATATCATAAAAAGAGGAAATTTTATAGAAATTCCAAATCAAAATGGAGAAGAATTGAAAAAAGAGACTTTTTTAATAATTATAAAGATGAAGAAATAAATAAAAAAATATATTAAATATTAATATTTAAATTATCTGAATCATTTTTAATATTATATTATTTAATATTTGAATAAAATTTATATTTAAAGTAGAAACAATACTTTCATTCAAAATAACCTTTTCTATTTAAAGAATATCAATTCTAAAGCTAGTTTATCATAAGTTTAATTTTTATTCATAGATAATACTAAATAAAAAACTATATATATTTTAAGAGTGAATTTCCTTTTTGTTGTTTAAGAATTATTAAAACAAATAAATGAATGAATAATTTAATGAAAATGGTATTTAAATAGTATTAAAAATTATATTAATGAAGGAAAAATTATTGAAATTAAAAAAACTATTAATAAGAGTTCATTAAATATTTTATTTTTTAATCTAGTATTAGAGATGCTAATTTAAATAGAAAACAAATCCAAATTAATATTAATTTTAGCAAATACATCAATTTTAGAATTTTTTATAAGAATAAAAAACTTAAATTAATTTTTATTTCTTATTTAGAGGTTTGAATTGTAAATTATATAATTTTCAAATTGAATATTTTTAAAATTTAATATGGAATTTTTTATGAATTTTTCTTACTTATGAAATTATTGTATTAAATCAATACAATTTAATTACTTTAAAAAAAATTTCTAAATTTGAGGTGAATAAATAACAATTCCCAAAAATATTTTTAAATAAATAAAAAGTTTTTATGATATTCAATTATTATATTGTGAAAATTTTATTCTTTTTATGAAATGAAAAATAAGATTAATAATGATAAAAATTGTTTAATTTTTTCATATTTTTTAAAAAAGTTTTCATTGCTTAAAATTTAGAATTATAATTCAACATAAAATTCATTACTTATAATTTTTCTTTATTTAAAAAAAAAAAAAGAAATAAAAATTAAAAATAATTTTAAAACAAGAACAGACTTTTCATATAGTAAGAACTTTCTTTTTGAGATCTTCCTTTCTTTTCAACAATAGAAATAATAAAAATATAAATAGGTGCTAAAATAATCCATTCAAATAATAAACACCAAATTCCTCCAATTAACCAATTAATTTGAGTATTTTTATACATAACACAAAAAACAAGACAATAATAATAGAAGAAAATACAAATAAGAAAAGTAATAATACAAGATAATATTCTTCTAATATGATAATTATTTAAATTAAATGTTTCTCTAAGTTTTTCTTCATTTAAATCTTTTTTAATATATTTTTCTTCACCAAATGAATTTGTTTCTGAATAAATAAATTGTTCAATTTTCTTTCTTTTTATTCTTGGCATAATCATTATTGATCTAATAATAATCAATCCAATCATACTGAGAATTATAGAATAAATTAATTTTAATTTTTCATTTATTAATGGATAAGTAAATTTATTTCTATTTACATTTTCAATTCTTTTTTCAATTAAACTTTCATTATAAAAAATTGCATTACCTGAGAAAATTAAACAAACATTAAAAGCAAATATGAATAAACTTACATAGAAAGGTTTAAAATAATTGGAATTAAAGAAAGTAGTTAAAGGATGATATTCAAGTAAATTTCTTAAAAGAATTTTATAGAATTTTTCTGTATTAGGTAATTCTAAAATAATTCCTTCTTCATAATATTCTTTAAGATCATCTTTAGTATATGGAATTTCCTTTGGAACTTCTTGTTCTATAAATATATTATCAAAGGGATGAGAATTATTATTATTTATTTCACTTTCATTTTTTATATTTAATCCAACATCATTATTAATTTCTTCTGAAACATTACTTTCTTCTTCTTCATTTTTATCATCTTCAATTATATTATTTTCTATATTTCCATGTTCAATATTAATTCTTTCTTGTTCTATATTATTATTTAATGTATTTGATTCTAAATTTCCAGATGATGTAGTTACTTGATTATTTTCATTTTTAGATTTTTTACATAATTGATAATAATGAATTAAACATTGAATAAATCCAGTTATTATTATTAATGATAATACTAAATATA
Source organism: Isotricha sp. YL-2021b (assembly GCA_023805745.1). NCBI lineage: Eukaryota > Ciliophora > Litostomatea > Vestibuliferida > Isotrichidae > Isotricha > Isotricha sp. YL-2021b. The sequence goes on from JAJJKW010000280.1 coordinate 51,251, forward strand.
ACCACATTGCATAATTTTTTATAATATTTCTTATATATGATGCACATTTAAAAGGTAAATTTTCAACTTTATTTAAATTTTTTATATTAAGAGATAATGGAGTTTCTGTAAATGAATAAGTGAAATTTTCAACATAATTACATTGCATTTTGACTTTTTCCATATTTAAATCAATTTCAAGATATATACAATCAGGACTAGTAAAAGTCATATTTTCAAAAATTTTCATTCTTCTAAATTTTTGAGTTAAATCATAATTAAAAATATCTGTAATATAACAAACATCATTAAAAACACTTTGATTATTTTTATAAATATCAATACCTACATTTTTATAAAAACTATATTTTTTTAAATCAACAGTATTATGATTAACAGGCATATAAACAATTAATTCAGTACATTGACTTAAATCAATTTGATCCATAGCAAATAATCCATCACTAATATCATAAGCATCAGTATAAGAAGTAGAAGAATCAGAATTATCAATTAATTTATTTAAATCAGAAGGTAAAGTTACACTAGTAAAGAAAACAGAATTTTCAGGAACACAAGCAGAAAAATCAATATAAATCATTTCATCATTATTACTTAATTTATTTTGTAATTTAGAATAACTTTCTTTTCTTGGAGCCCATCTTTGATAATATAATTTACGAGATTTACTATAATCTACATCAGCATTTTCATAAGAAAATTCTCCTTCATCAATTGCATCAACAGATAATGATTTATAAGTTTCTCTTGCATCTTCTATTAATTTAACTAAATCTTCTGGTCCTTCAATTTCATTATAATTTTCATATTCTTTTGCTTCTTCAATTAATTCTTCATTTAATTCTTCTTCTTCTTCTATCATTCTTAATCTTAAATTTCTTCTTATTTTTGTTACTGATGATACTAAATTCATTGCAAGATCTACTAATTCTAATATATTTGAATTTGATTTAATATAACCTTCATTCATTTTTGTTATCATTGTTGCTATGATATGATATAATTTATTTTTTATTGTTCTTGGTTTTAATCCTGCTGTTACTTCTGGTTCTTTTATTAATGATGATATTTGTTGAATATAATCTATATTTCTTTTTTTTGTTAAATCATATATTTGATTATTATCTTCATCTTTATAACATCTTCCTCTTTCTTCTAATGGAGTTAAATAACTTGCTTCACAAGTTAAAAATTCTTTTATTAAACTTTTTAATTGTTTAATTGCAAATTTAATTGTTAATTCACATTTATAACCATAAAATCCTTCTGTACAATTACAATATGCATAATCATTTTTAATATAACAATTTCCTCCATTTTGACAATTATAATAAGTACAAGCATTTGAATTTGTATCTTCTTTAATTCTTTGTTCAAAACACCAATCAGAAATACAAGGAGTACAATAACCAGATTCTTTAATATGAAATGGATTATTTCCTAAATTAGAACATTTATAACATTTATTCTTATTATTATTTAATAAACCATAATCATCTGAACATTCAAATACACAATTATTATTTTCATGATATAATTTTCTTGTTGTTTTTGCATCATTACAATTTGAATAACATTGATAATGATATTCATATAAATATGTTCCTAAAGAACATGTTTTTACACATTGATTCAATTTATATGCTTTATTTGGTTTATCTGGATATATATCTTTACATGCATCACATGTTACATCATTTTCTTTTATATTATAAAAATATCCTATTTTATTACATTCGAAAAATTTTAATGAAAATTGAATTAAATTTGAATTATTTGTTGGATGAAGGAAAACTAAAGAATGTTCTGCATTTTTTTTATTTAAAATATATTTATAATAGAAATTACCATCTTCTTCATTTATTAAAAATTCTTCACTTGGATGATAAGGGAAAATTATTTTATAAACTCCAAGTTGAGTTAAATATCTTATATGGGAATATTGATCATTAACAGGTAATAATGTTAAATATTCATTTTCAAATCCTTTTTCATTTTTAGAAAATGTAACATATTTATTATTTTGTTTAAATGGAATATTATTTACAATATATTTCTTAGGATAAACTTTAAGATTAATTTTACATTCTAATTCTTTATTTTCTATATCATAAAAATTAACTGTAATATTTGTAATTTCACTAAAAGCACTTTCATTATAACTTCTTAAACCAATTCTACAATAAGATTTTTCACAATAATATATTGCAAATTCCATTGAACCTGAAGAAATTTTACTTATTATATCTTTAAAATAACTCATATCATAATTAGCACCAAAACTATAATCAAAATATAAATTTTTTTTACTAAGTGGTAATCCATTTTCAATTGATTGAATATCTGAATTAATTACTATATTATATATAAAGTAATAATATGTGTCAACATCACCAGAAATTTCAAGACGATATTCTCCAAAAGAAAGAATATAATTTTCTAATATTATTATTTGTTTATTATTTTCATTAATTTCGAACTGAATATCTTTTGAAAATGTTCCGATTAAAAGTTTAATTGATTTAATTAAATTACTATGATATTTACCAGTGTAATTAATCTTTAAGTTTTGTATATTTGAATTTTCTCTGAATATTTTTGGCTTGCTATTATTAATTGAGAAATTTTTATCATATACAACAACTTCAGGTAGAACAATTGTTTTTGAATTATTTCTAATAAGTAAAATATAATTTCCAATATCAATGCTTTCTTTAAGATGAACATTAATAAATGAATCAATTTCATTTTCCGAAATTTCATAATCTTTAGAATAATTTAGATTATTTGTTTTTTTTAATTCAATTTTTGTATTAGCTTTTGTAACTGTATTTTTAAAATGTATTTTATTGTATGATTGTTTATCATCACTTATTTGTTTTATTAAATAAGGTATAGGTAAAGGATATTGTGAATTTGATATGTTTATTTCTATATTTGATATAATTTCATTTCCACATTTATCAAAATATCCTACTTTATATTTTCCTTCTCTTGTAATTATTTCTGATAATTTACATATAACTACATATTCATTTTCATATAATCTTTCACAATATGATTTAACAGAATAATATCTTGTAATATTTTTTTTAAATGTTTTATTTTTTAAAACTTGTATTATTTCCTCTTCTTCATTATCTGATTGTTCTTTTTCATTATCTAATTCTGACTCATTTAAATAATCTGATGAATTTACTGTAATATTTACAATTATTTCTTCTTCAAATTCCTCTTCTTCTTCATAACTTGTTCTTAATAAAACAATAGAAACTTCATTATCATTAATAACTTTTTCTTTAAATTCTACAATTATAGATTGATTTCCTTCAACATTTGAAAATATATCACCAGTTGTATTTTTAATAGAAACATTTTGAATAATATTAACAATATAATCATTAAATTCAGTTCCATTTATTTCAAGATAGTAATATCCAATTAAATTTTTTACATTTACTTCATATTCAGAATTTGAAATACTTGTAAAAATATCAGAATAAATATTATTTGAACCACTTTCCTCTATTAATTTAATCATTGAACTTATTTCAGGTTTTCCTTCATTTTCACCAGAAAGAGTAATTAATAATTTTTTATTTAAATCTTTATTAAAACATCTTTCATTAAAAGAAAATTTATAAGTATGTAAAATTACATTATTATAAAAATTAACCATATAATTTGTTCCTATTTCTATTGAATTTAGATTACAATCATTTTTATTTGAACATGGATAATAATAACCAATATTATCTCTAGTTAAATAAACTTGAATATTATCATCACAATCAACTTTAATTGAAACCTTATCATAATCTTTATGTGAATAAATATATTCTGGATTAACAGAATAAACTTTATCAAATTTAACTGTTAAATCTGTAAAATCAGTTAAATTTTTTTCTTCTTCAATATTATATTGATATCCATTTAATAATCCAAAACCAGAGAAATAAATTTCTTTATATGATAAATATTGTGGTATTTCAACATAAGCATAATTATCTTCATACATTATATTTTCATTTGTTGTATTACATTGAAATTCTTCTGTTAAATTTTCACAAATTATAAAATTATTTATATAATATGCACTGAAATTTGATTGTGAAACATCAACAATAAATTTAGCTTTTCCTTTTTCAGAAGTTTTAGCTAAAACTTCATATTTAAAAACTTTTTCAGTAGAAATTGAATATATTTCTTTACCATTATATTTTAATTTGTATTCATTTTGTATTTTCTCTTCTAACTCAAATAAACATGTAATTTCATCTGAATATATTTGATTTAAACATTGTATTAATTTTGCATTATTGATTGATAAGAAATTATAATTGAATGATTCTCCACATATTGTTTTAATTTTTAAATTAATATTATTTTCCCTTATTTCCATTAAAGTTACTGTTAAATTTGAAAAAATGAATTTTTTTTGGGAAAGAAGAAAAGGTTCAAAATCACAATCATCTTCTCTTTTAATTTGAAGATAATAAGTTCCATAAATATTATTTGGTATTTCTTTGGATATACTTATATTTTTATTTTCTTTGATTGTTCTTATTTGATATGATTTATTATCATTTAAGGAATATAAAGAGTAATATAATGTTGTATATGGTAAATATAAAAATTGTTTGAACTTTAAATCTGAATAACAATCACTGATTTGATCATTATTAGTTGCATAACAATAATTTATTTGACATTCTTCAATTGAATCTTCATAAAAACTATCATCATTAACAATATAAACATAAGATTCAAGTGTTTTAGTAGTATTTCCTTCATCCAAATCATCATTATATTTATATAAAATTGTTTTAGGTTCATTTATTACATCAATGAAAGTATTATCCCAAGATTTATTTAGAACTTTTTTACATGATATTTGAACATTTTCAATATTTTCTTTTTCATCTTCTGATAAATTTTCATATATTGATTTATCACATGCATATATTGTTTCTAAATTATTATTTCCTGATAATGTGATATATATATTTTTATCTTCTGTAAATCTATAAATATAATGAGTTGGTTTTACTCGTGTTAAATTTTGTGTCTCATTTCTTTTCTCTATGAAATATTGTAATTGATTATTTTCATTTTCAATTTTAAAAGTATAATTTCCATTTTTATTAATTATAGAATTTTCTTTATTTGAAATTAATATAATATTTTTATGTGTTTTATCTATAGAATAATTTAACTTTTTGTTATTTAAAGTAATGTTTTTAATTTGGGAAGAAATATTATCAGTAAAAATTATTCCTATTGTATTCAAATTATTATTAGATTCAATTATTTGTTTCTTTTCATATAAAACTAATTTTTTAAGAAATGTGATATTTTTTTTGCTAATTTGTTCTCTTTGAAAATCATTAAAAACAGTTCTTATTGAATAAATTCCATTTAATTTATTTATTATATTAGATGGTAAAAGAAAAGTGACAATATTATTTTCAATTTTTAAATCTCTAAAAGTACAATTATCAGGAGTTAATTTTGAAGTAGTATCAATAAACTCAATATAAGTAGGAATTTGATCACTTTTAAATATATTTGAATAATACAGAGTGATATTTATATCAACAATATCATCATTATTAATATATTCTGGATTTATATCAATAAGTCTAGTATCATTTTCTTCATATACAACAATATTAGACTTTAATATTGTTTTTCTACAAAGATCACCATATTCAAAATCATAATTTCCTGGTTCAACATCAGTAAAATTAGGATAACAATATTGTTTATCTTGATCTTTTTTACAGTTAACTTCTATTTGAGTTACGCTTCCATCTTTATTTGATAAAAATGAACCCCCAAATTGAAAACTACCATTTATATTTTTATTTAAAATTAATAAAGGTCCTTTGTTTCTTGTAATATAAGTATTTTCATCAAATATTGGAGTAAATGAAGGATAAAATTCTATTTCTTTTAAAAGAATAATATTTTTATTAGAAGTTATGACTTTAAGTTCATTAATTCCTTGTTTTAAAAAATTTTTATCAAAAATATAATTTCCATTTGAAATATTCAAATTTTTATTATTCATTTGAAGGACATTATTAGAAGTTAAATTTATTTTAACTGAATAATTTCTATTTGTATCATCTACAATACATGTATCATCATCATAAGTATAAATAATATAAGAATATGTTTCTTGTGTATTATTAAATTCATTATATGAAAAAGTCATTTGTTTAAAGGAAATTGGAGTTTCGAATTTACATTCTATTTTATTTCCATATGTATTACAAAATTCAACATCATTTTCAATATCAATTAATTTATTATCAATATACATTCTTGAAAATATTGTCATCATTTCCTCTCTTGAATATATTGAAGTATTAAAAATAAATTTAAGATATTCTGATTTAATTGAAGGAATTTGATTATTTTTTTCCATCTCAAAAGTTATTGGAACATCATATATAATAACATGTTCATATTCTCTAAAACCATTAGAATTATCACCATTTATTCCATAAATTTTAATAATATTATACTTTTCTTTATTTGGTAGAGAAAATACAATATAATCATCAATTATTGTTAAATTTTTTCCTTTTTTGAAAGTTAATGATTTTTTTTCTCCTTTTAAATCAATTTGAGTAACTAAAGGAAGATAATAAGAATTAGATTTTATTACAACATTATTCTTACCAGAAACAGGAAAAACATTTAATTCAAATTTCATTTGTTCTGGATATTCTTCATCTTCTTCATTTTCATTAAATTCAAATTGTTTTTCACTTATATCTCCTGATAAGAAAATTTTACCAATTTCAGAACCATCATATTCTATATAATAATAACCTGGATTTTCTATTTCTGATATTTCATAATATCCTAATGATTCATTATATTCTAATTCATAGAGATCACCATATTCATCATCAACAGGATAAATTAATATATCTTTAATATCTTCTTCTCCTGTTTTATTTACTCTTATTTTTCCTGAAGAAATGAAATAATATTTTTCAAATGAAATTGAAATAAATGAAATATCTTGTTTATATAATATAATATTTTCTTTTGATTCTTTTATTACAAGTTTATAAATTTCATCAATTGAAAAATTAGATGTATTTAAAGAATAAACACTATTTCCATTAGTTTGTGTAAAATTCGAAATAGGATTATTAATATCTTTACCAATATAAACTTGAATATCCATATTATATAATGGAACAATATCAAGAGTTAAAACTTTACCTTTAACCCAATGACTTCCTGGAGGTAAAAATAATATTAAATCATATACAGTTTGTCCTACAATAATTCTTTTATCATTTATATTATATTTTATATGTTCATTATCTCCTTTAAAATCATAGGCAAAAATATATGATCCAGGTTCTATTGGTTTAAAAGTAAAAATTTTGGAAGTACAACCATTATCAACACATTGACCAGAAAAAAAATTACTATAAACTAAATTATTATTTTTTCTTGTATTATTATAATATAATTTTCCTATTTTTTCTTGATATCCATCTTTAAAAGTAAAAGTAGGATAATCATTACTTGATGAAATAATAAAAAATTTTTTACTTAAAGTGTAGTTTACTTTTGATGATTTTGAAGTTAATTTAAATATTTTTGAATATCCTAATTCATTAAATAATTGGAAAGTATATGTTCTTTCTGGATGAGCAATAAAACTTAAATCGAGAATGTTATAACTAATATAATTTAAATTATATTGACTTTTCTTCATTATAGTAGAATGATCATCTTTTATAATAACATTTTTTATACTATTCATATTAAAATTATTAGAATTTATTCTTATTGTATTTTTTCCAACTTCTGTATAATTTTGGCTAATTGTAAAAATTCCTTTTTCTATTGGAACTGAAATAAATGTTTTTGCAAATTTATAATTATTATTTTTTTGAGTAATATAATGTAAACCATATGATAAATCTTCAGTTGTTTGACAATACATTTGATTATGTTTCATAAAACGAGTATCACAAATTAAATCAATTGGAGTACCATTTGATTTTATAATTTGAAGATCTTTTAAAAAACATTTTACATTTTTTAAAATAATAATATTAAATGAATAAATTGAAGGATCAATAAATACATCAGTAAAAATTATTGAATCTTTATATAAAATTTGTCCTGTTTTTCTTGTTTTTACTATTATATTACTTTCTCTAGCTTCATATTGATAAGGATACATATTTCCTCTACTATCAACTTTAAAATTACATTCTTTTCCATAGCATAAAGGAAATTGTCTATATTTTGAAATATCTAAATAAATTTTATTTTGATTTATTATATCACTTTTTTGAATTATGAAAGAAACTTGATTTTTATAATAAATACATTTTTCATTTTGACTTATTTTTTGGAAATAATCTGATGATTTATCTCTTACATAAACAGTATCAACATTTAATCTATTTTGATCTTGTGTTAAATATGATACTTTATAATCTCCAATTTTATTAGTAAAATATGTATAAGTTCTTATTTGATCATTTGTATAAACATTAGATATTTCTTCATCATTTACATAAGCCCTATAAGGAAAATTAAAAATAGATGATTTTGCATTTAATTGAAAAGAAATTGTATTTTTATTTTCATTAAGAAGAAAATATTCTTCATTAAGACTCGCATCTTCAACACTTGAAAAATAAGATAAATGAAAATCTAAATATGTATATCCTGAACAAGCAGTATGTAAATTTAAATATACATTTGATTGAGTTGTTGGACATGTTAAAGTTGCATTATCATTCTCAAGTATACATTTCTTATTTCCTAAATAAAAATTATTTCTTATTTCATCAACACCAACATCTATTACTTTTGTAAAAGTAATTTTAATAGAATCTACTTTTTCTTTCACATTAATTCTTTTAACTTTTTGATTTAAATTAGGTAAAATATAACTTGAATATTGATATGGAATTTCAAATGAATAATTTTTATATATAATATCAACAGAACCATTATAATATTTTGTAGAATTAATTAGAATATATTCATAAATATAATCAAAAGGATTTATTTCAATATTAGGTTTATTAATTTTGAAATTTGAAGTTAATTCATTAATAGATTCATGAGGAACATATAAATTTATTAGAATATCTTCTTTATTATGATTATATCCATAAGTATTTTGGCAATTATTATTAACATCAACTCTAATAATTTTAAGAGAAGCAAAATGTGTATGTCTTCTTATTTGAGTTGTTATTACTCCAGGTTCATTTTCATTAAAATATTCTATATAATAACTTTTTTCACCATGTTCATAACAAGTAAATTGTCTTGTTGCAATATCATAATCTCTTATAAGATATACATTACTACAAAATGAAGGTCCATATTTTTTTTTATCTTCTTCACTATTGAAATATAAAATTGGTCTATTTTCTAAAAAAGAATTATGAAAACCAATAAAAAGAAAATCAGGTTCAAAATATATTTTATCTAAATTTGCTTCATATATTATATTATCTTTGAAATAAAATGAATGATTTGTTGCATTTTCAAAACTTTCACATTCATATAATTTTCTTTGTAATCTAACAGAATAATAATGAAATCCTTCAATAATATTAATTTCAGATCTGATTGAAGATTCATTAAGATTTATTAAAGATAATTCACTATCATTATTATTATTATCTAAATAATAAATTAAAGGAATTTTTTCAACATTGTCACCATATTCTAAATAAAAGAAATCAATACTTTTAAAATAAAAATTTGTTTCATTTGTTGAAATATCAAAAGTAATTATATTATCATTTTGATTATTTTCTGTTTGAAAATCGACATTATTAATTTCTTTCGAAGAAAAAATATCAAATTGGAAATTTTTAAATAAAATTTTAATATTTCCATATTCAACATTTTTAATTTCGGAAGGATTATAATAACAAAAATAATTTTTGGTTTCTTCAAAATATATTGAACTTTCATTACATTTTATTTTTCCTAATTCTTTACTAACTTTTTTAATTTGTAAAGGATATTTAGGAGATAAATTACAATCAGAAATAATATTTAAAATACCTAAAGTAGGAAAAAAATAGTCAGTAAGTTGAATATTAGGAAAAGTAACATCTCCAATAATAGAAATAATTTGATTAATATCATTATTTTCAACTAATCTAATTTCATAATTATTGAATTTTCTTGAAGAACTAAAAGTATAAATATTAGGAGAAGAAGGATTTTGTAAAAATTTAATAGAATCAATTATTGTTTCATTATTTTCGTCAATATCTTCTTTATAAGCAAAAATATTAATATTATTAAAATTAATAGATAAAAATTTTGCTAAAGGTTTTAAAGTATAATAATAATCTTCTCCATCAATATAACATTCACTTTCTTTATTTTTTGTAATATTAAAAATTTCTTTTATAGAAGGTCTAACAAGTACTCTTTTTTTTTCATATTCAATTCCATTATACATAAAAGAATAATAACCATTTGTATAAGCTTCACATAAAAAATTATTTGTATTTTCTATTTTTTCACAAAGTTTTGGTAGTCCTTTACTTGTTCCTCCTCCAATTATCATTTGAACTTCATTTACTTCTTCATTACAATTTACCTCAAATTTTAAAGGATTTAAGGTATTTTTTTTTTGAACAAATAATGTTCTTGGAAATATACATGAATTTACATCTAATGCATTTATTATGGGAAGCAATAATATCAGGTATTTTATTTTTAACATTATTTTTAAAAATTGTTTTCCGATTTAAATAAAAAAAAAAAGGGGTCACTTTATGAAAAAACAATTATTTTTTTTTTCTGTCAAAAATTTTTTTTATTGAAATTTAAGAAGATAAAATAGAAAAATTAATTAAATATCAAAGTTAATGATATCTATTTATTTAATTTGCATTAATAGTTCTTTTTTTTAGTTATTTAAAAATACTAATTGGAGTATAATTTTATTTTATTATTATCAATTAGCCATTACTTGGTTTAAAAATTTGTAATTGGATTGTAAAATAATTCAATAGTTTTTAATTGTTCTTATTTTAAATAAAAAATGTTTTCTTTTAGTTTTTTTTTAATCAAACAATTAGAAAGTAAAATAAAATAATTTGAAATTAAAAAAGAATATGTCAATTTTGAATGATAAAAAAATCAATAAATTATTTCAGATAAAAGATTTTTTTTATTGGTAGAGAACAATCAAATAAGTAAAATAAAACATAAGATGAATGATTATTAAGATGAAGGATGAAAATTGTTTATAAAAATAATAGAATAATATTAAAAAAATTCAAATTAATTATTTTAAATTATTGATATAAAAAACTATTAAAATAAAATTCTTTAATTGGAGAAAATGTTTAAATATATTTCTTGGAATAATAAAAAATAAAAGAAATCCAAAGTATAACATTTTTGATAGTAGTTTGACCAAATCATCTATAAATATAACTAAACATTCATTATAAAATATAATTAATTCAATAATAATAAAGTTTATCACATTTTTAAAGCACTATTTAGTAGTTTTTGTGTTTTGATTTTTATTGAAGTATAATTTTTTTTCCAAAAGAGAATTAATTTTCTCAATTCTTATTTATAAAACAATTCAATATTATTTAAGGTAGTTAGAATACAACAAATTTTAAAATTTTTTTATCAATTATGATAACCTTAAATAAAGTTATTTTTATTATTAAAAAAACTTTAAAACAAATAAATAACATATAAATATATATATTAAAAATATTTAATAATACGAAATTTAATTTTAAATAAAACAATAAAAATATAAAATATGCTCATTTTAAAATTATTTACATATAATATAAATTATTTTTATCTATATTTGAATTTCATCTTTTTTTAATTGCAAAGATATAAGGAAAAAGATTATTTTTTATTATTATTTTTGTCATTAAAAAATTGATAGTTATTTATAATATTTTTATACCAAAAGATATTTATTTATTTGCTATTTGCAATTTTTTCATAAATTAATTATTTCTTAAATATTTTTTTATACCAATATTATTATATCATTAAATAAGTTTATTTTTTCTTTTATTAATATGATTTAATAAAAAAATTTTTGAAAAGAAAAAAATATTAAATCAACGATTTAATTTATGGGGGATTGGGGATTGGGGATTGGGGATT
>JAJJKW010000281.1:0-63323 GCA_023805745.1 Isotricha sp. YL-2021b
AATAAAGATTTTGTGATTTTTATTAATATTTTTTTTTAATTATCCAACAAAATTTTAATAAATGGATTTATAAAAAAATTCATTTTTAAAAAAAAGAAAATAAAGATGAACTACATGATAATTGTTCCTAACTATCAGAATATGATAAAAAATTTATAACTAAGATTTACTAATCATTTAACAATATTTATTAAATTAATTTGGAAAAAAGACAGAAAATAATTGGTTAAGAATTATCTTTTAAAAAATAATCAATAATGAAAAAAATTTTAATATTTTAAAGAAAAGATGAAAAAATGGAAAGAAGGATAATAAATGTTCACTTTCAAAAATATTTTAATAATAAAATAATAGAATTACTAAAAATTTAAAAAACATTATAATTAATTTATTTTGTCTTTTTAAAAAAAGCATCAAAAAATTTTGCCATTTTTATTTAAATTTGCCTTAATAAGAGAAACAACTTAAAAAATTCTTTTATTTATAAAAGTTTGGTTGTTATTATTAAAAAGATGAATACTATAATGAAAAATGCCAAAATAATTACAAAAATGAAAATTTTGAAAATATCAAAAGAAAAAAAAGACTTTTAAGAAAATAAAAATGAATAAACAAATTTAAACATTCTTCTCTTAATTTAACCAAAACAATAATTAAATCTTAATGGAATAAAAATGTTTTTAATTAAATTAATAATTTATTTTTTTTGGTTTTATTTATTAAATGTTTTATATAATTTATATTTTACTGTTTTTTATAAAAAAAATGATAATAAATATTTATTTTTTTGTTCTACTAGAAGAAGAAGCATAAGGATTTCCTATATTATTAATATTATTTTTTAAATTTAAAAACTTATAATTATTGTTATTATTATTAGAATTTTGATTATGTTTATTTAAGAAAGCTTGTTCAACTGTGTTTTTATTATTTTTATTTTTTACACTAAAATTACTAACTTCACCAATATTAATATAATTAGAGTAAATTTTATTAGTATTAATGGCACTTTGAGGATAAGATACTTTATTATTTTTCATAACTCCATTAACATAAACATCACTTCCATTTGGAATTGGTTTAGTATAAGTAATTCCTTTATTTTTTCCTTTAGAAGTATTTATATTATTATAATTTATTCCATTTATTTTTTTATTATTACTTCCAATAATATTTTTATTATTAAAAAAATTAGTAGTTCCCTTTGTTTTAACAGTAGTATTTGATAAATAATTAATATTAGAAGTTAAAGGTTTAGTTTTATTATTTTTATTTTTTTTATCAGCTTCATTATTATTATTATTATTATTATTATTATTATTATTATTATTATTATTATTATTATTATTATTATTATTATTATTATTATTATTATTATTATTATCATTATTTTTATTATTATTATTATTATTATTATTATTACTATTATTATTATCCTTATCTTTATTAATAGTTAAATTTGGGGGTTGATTATTTAAATTATTAATATTTAACATTTGATTTTCCAAAAAAAGATTATTTGGGAACATTGGCTCAAGAAAATTATTCATTTGATGTTCTTGATTATTTTGATTTTGAGGATTAAATAAAAAATCTAAATCATTTTTATTAGTATTTGGAATAAAATTTTGTGGTTTTTGTGATTCAAACATTTTACTAAATATATCATTTTGATTATTTGGATTCAAATTATGCCTTTGATCTATATTATTAAAAAAACTATCCAAGTTTGGTTGATTTCCGAAGTTAAAAAATTTTTGAAAATTTTTTGAAGGAATATTTAAATTTTTATTTAAAGAATTTGGAATATTATTTTGGAAATCCGGAGGTATTTGATTATTATTAAATTGATTATTCATTAAAAATTGTTTCGATGTTTGATTTATTTTATTTGTATTATCCATTTCCTGTAGAATTGGGAATTTCATTTTTGAATGTTCATCTTCCATTGTTATTAAAAAAATATTTTTTTTGATATTAAAAGTTTGAGATAAAAATATTAATTTCTTTCATATAAGAATATCAAATATAAATAACAATAAAATATAAAAAAAAAAAAAAAAATAAAAGAAAAAAATAAACAAAAAATCAAAATTAAAAAAAAATAAGAAATGTTAAATGAATATATGATAAAAATATTAACATTAGGAGATACAACAGTAGGAAAAACAAGTATAGTTTTAAGATATACAACTCAAGAATTTACAACAAGAATATTATCAACAATAGGAGTTGATTTTAAAAGTAAAGTAATTACAATAGATAATAATAAAGTGAAAATGTTAATATGGGATACAGCAGGTCAAGAAAGATTTAGAAAAATAACTAGTCAATATTATAATGGAGCTGATGGAGCTTTATTAATTTTTGATATAACTAAAAAAGATACTTTTGAAAGAATTAGTTATTGGATAAATGAATTAAGTCAAAAAAAAAATTTAAATGAATTAGGATTATTATTAGTTGGTAATAAAATTGATTTAGAAAAAGAAAGACAAGTTAAAAAAGAAGAAGCTCAAAAATTAGCAGATGAATATAATTTAAAATATTATGAAGTTAGTGCTGCTAATAATATAAATATTAATGAAATGATGATAGATATTATTAAACAATGTATTAATAATATAAAAAAAAGAGATAATGATGCTTTTAGAGATTCTCTTCAAGATGCACATCAAATTATTCATGAAATTAAGAAAAAAGAAAAGAAACCCTGTTGTTCTTAATATTTATATAATTTATTATAAATTATTATATTCAATTTTATTCTACTATGTTATTATTATTTAAATTTAATGAATTAAAATAAAAATGCATTTTTCTCACTTTAATTCTCTTTATAATGATATTTTACCTGGGAATCAAATTGAAAAGAATAATGAAAAAAAGAAAAAAACCCTTAAGAATGATTTTTCTTTCCAAAAATTAGTTATAAACAAATGTATTATTCCAAAAACTTCTAAAAATAGTTCTTTATCTCGTTCTTTAATATATGATGCTGAACAAAAAAGGAAAAATTCAAATAATAAAAAAATAAAAGAAAAAAATAAAAATAATAGTTTAATAATTAGGAATTATATTAATGTTAATGAAGAAATTAAATTACCTCTTATAAATAGCAATGAAAATAGTAAAAAAAAATTACAAAAATCTAATTCTTTAGTCAGATTTTTAAACAATAGGAATTTAAGTAATATTTTTGGAAAATTTGAAAAAAGTCAAAATAAACTTAGAAATAATTATTCAGAAAAAAAGTTGAAGTTATTACCTAATAAAATTTCATTAAAAAATAATGAGGTAAAAATAGATAATCTAAGAAAAAAATTAGTAAATGAAAGTAAATTAATAAAATTTTCCTATAAAACAAAAGGAGGAAAAGATATAAATGGAGAACCAAAAATAAATCAAGATAATTATTTAATAAAGCATAAAATAATATCAGAAGGAAATTTTTCAGTTTTTGCAATCTTTGATGGACATGGAATAAATGGTCATTTTGTATCAAAATATTTAAAAAAATCCTTTGATGATTTTTTTAAAGAAATAACAAAAGAAAATGGAAATCAAATATCAGTACATGAAATATATAAAAAATTAAAAAACTCATATTACATAAAATCTATTTTTCAAAAAATAGATGAAAATTTAAAAAAAGAAACATTTAATTGTGAATCATCAGGAAGTACATGTATAATAATTATATATATAAAAGAAAAAATAATATGTTTAAATGTAGGAGATTCTCGTTCAATATATATAAATAATAATAATGAAACAATACAAATAAGTGAAGATCATAAACCAGAATTAAAAAAAGAAAAACAAAGAATTTTAAATAAAGGTGGAGAAGTATATAAAAATCCATATAATAGTGATAATCCTATAAGAATATGGAATAAAAATGGTAATTCTCCTGGATTAGCAATGAGTAGATCTTTTGGAGATTTTGATGCAAAAAATATTGGAGTTATTTGTAAACCTGATACATTTGAATTTGATATTATTATAAATAATATTAAAGCTGTTATTTTAGGTTCTGATGGTCTTTTTGAATTTATTTCTAATGAAAAAATTACTCATTTATCTATTCCTTTTATTAAAAAAAATGATTATAATGGTTGTGCACAAAAATTATTAGATGAAGCTATTAAAGCCTGGGAACAAATCGAAAATTATAGAGATGATATCACTATTATTGTAATTTTTTTAAATAATTTTTTTTAAGTAATTTTTTTTAAGTAAATTGTTTTATTAATTTTTATTTAATTGTTTTTTTCAATATAATTTAAGTATGATGGATAATATTAAAAATATTAAACCTATCCAATCAAAAAAAGTAAAATTAATCTTGGAGATTATAATATTTATTATTATTGTTTTTGTATTTTATCCAATTGAATTCTTAGTAAAAGAGAAAAAAAATTTAATTGATTATGAAGAATTATTAGATAATTTAAATGAGAATTTTTTATTTAAAATATCAATTTCTTATAATCACGTTTTTATTTTTTTTTTAATAATTGGATTTTGCAAATGGAATATTTATAAAAGTTATTTATTTTGTATTGGTTTTTCAATTACATGTTATATTTCTACATTAATAAGAATAATTAAAAAAGTTCCTCCTTTTTTTATAAATAATTTTAATGAAAATAAAATAATAAATCATATAGATTTATTATGTGATAATAATTTAATTTATTCCTCTCCTTCTTCTGATTCTTTAATTTCTACTTTTGTAATTTTGGCTTTTTGTCGTTATATGAATAAAGAAAAATTTTTAAAAGATTATCTCATTTATAGAATAATTGCTTTTATTATAGGTTGCTTACTTGTTTTTCTTTATCAATGGATTCTTATGTTTCAAATGAAAAGTTCTTTTTATGATATTATTATAGGATTTATGTATGGAGTTATTATTTTTTTTATTTTTTGTTATTTTTTGCCAATTGATTTTGATAACCCAAAACAGTTTTTTAGTATTTTCAAAATAAATTTAATGTATTTTATTTTCTTAAATTTATTGTTTTTTTCTATTTTAGACTTTTTTTATTTTTTTGATTCTTTAACTCAAGATTTCAAGCCAACCAAAAATTATTGTTTAAAATCTTTATTTAAATATAAACAATATCCTATAGAAAATATTAGTGTGGGAATATCATTTCTAAATAATTTAATAATTATAATTGCCTTAAAATTACAATATTTATATCTTTATCAAAAAAGTTATACTTTATTTATTAAAGGCTATTTTTTTTATGAAGATAATTCATATAGAGAATCATTAAATTCTATAATATCAAATGAAAATAATACTTATTATTCCAAATTCAAAGATATACTATTTTATATTTTCAGATTGATATCTTGCTTTATATTAACATATATTTCTTATATTCCAAATAAATTTATTAATTTTGAAAAATTATATCAAATAAAGATTATAATGTCAGAATGTATTCAAAATATAATTTTTTATTTTTGTTTATTTTTTGTAACAAAGCCTTTATTTTATTATTTTAATATTGAAAATATAAGTTAAATTATATATATTTTATATAATATTATAACAAATATTATTAGATTAAGAAAAAGATTAAAACTATTGAAAAGATTTGTATATTTAAAAAAAAATTATAGGTTATAAATTATATTTTTTTTTTTTAATAATAAAATTACCTTATTTCTTTTTAAATCCGAAAAATTATTAAAAGGGCTTATTCTATTTTTTATTAAAGGAAAAATAAATAAGAATCTTTTTTCAACCCAAGAATTTTTAAAATTTTTTTATTTTTTTTAAATAAAATATTTTAACATTTTAATTCTCTAATTGAGAATTTAAAAATTAAACTGGACAAGATTAAAATATATTCTCTGATATATAATATCAATAATAACATCAAAAATCTGAATTTAAGATATATTGATTTTTATGATGATAAATAAATAAAATTGTATTTTATTAATAAGTATGAAAAATATAAATAAAACAAAATCAATTTATTTGTGTAAATTTTGAATTTTGAGTTAAATCATCTTTTATATAATTTAAAAGATCTGTGAAAAATTTTTCTATTTTATTCTTTTCATTTAATTCGTTATAGAGAAAATCTACAAATTTACCCAAATAATTACAATATTGATCATTTTTATTCAGCTCATTTTTGATTTCTGAATTTTGATTTGAATTTGAAAATCCTGTTCTTTTTATTGGGAATTGATCAACATTATTTGGAATATCACCTGAGGAATCTTGATTCAATTTTTTTACTAAATGTTCATCAAATATTTTATTTATCATTTTTTCTAAACTTAATTCATCATTTTTTTCATCAATACTTTTCTTAGATACATCTTCTAAAAAGGATGATAAAGTATATGATGAAAATGGAATAATTATTTTTTTTATTTCTTTAAATATCTCTTCATTCTTTTTTGGAATTACAATATCCTCCATTTTTATATTGATTATTAATAAAAAAAGAATATATTGGTATAATTTTGATTAAATGAAAATAAATCAAAAATTAATTTAGAGAATGATATTTTTTTATTTAGATAAAATATTTATATTGATTAATATTGATAAACAAAATATAAATAATAAATCTCAATATTAATAACTTTATTATATTTATTTTTTATTATAAAATAAATATTAAGACCAAAAATACTTTTTATACATTATATAATCTTACATAATAAGTTATACTTTTATTACATATTGGACAAATATCATTTTTTATAAGAGAAGTACAATATACACAACAATATTTATGTTTACAATATTGAAAAACAATATTTATTTTATTTTCATTACATAAATTGCAGATTGTTTCACTTATTTCTTTTTCTTCTTTTTTCTTGGACATATTTTCCTTATCTTCATTTTTCTTTAAATTAAAATAATAATCTCTTTCATCAATATAAGCATTATTTTCATATTTAATAAATTTTTTCATTGATTTTTTTTTTTGTAATTGTTCTTGTTGATTTATATGTTTTAACATTGAAATTTTAGTTCTATTTAATTGATTTATAATATAATGTCTATCAAAAGTTGGAATTTTTTTTCCAAAAGTATTTTGAAAAATTTCTTCAGTGTATTGTAAATCTATAATTTCTTTTATTAATTTTTCTTTCATAGTCATTAAAAATTTTGGTATTATATATTTTTGAAACATTTTTTTTTTCCTAAATTCAATAAAATCAGGAGTATTTTTATTAGAAATATTTTCTGCATCGAAAGGAATACTTTTATTAAATTCAATAAATTTAATAAAATGTTTATTAATTTGATTATAAACAAATTTACATAAAAGTTTATTTTTTTCTTTAATTTTATGTTTAGTAAATCCTCCTATATAATCATTAAAATTAATATAAATAAAATTCCATCTCATTTTTAAATTATCTTTTCTGAAATTTTCAATTAAATTTTCAAATTCTTGACTATTAAATTCTTTCCCAACTGAGCAAATAATTAAAGAAAAAGGTAAATCCGAATTTTCTTTTAAAAAATTAAATAATAAAGTTTTATCATGAATTTCTCCAGAAACAAGAAAAAATCCAACATGATATTTTTGATTTTTCTCATCAAATTTTTCACTTTTAACATAAAGAATAAAATGTTCTAAAGATTCAATTAAACAAACAGGACCTCCTAAATTATAATTATTCATACATTTATTATAACCTTCAAAAATACTTTTTGAATCTTCAACTTCAGGATATAATATATCTAAATTACAAGCAATATTATTACAATTTATATCATAAAAAGGAGGAATATTACAACCAAATCCAAATAATGCACATCTATTATCTGAATCTAATTCAAATTGATCTTTTATTAAAGAATCTGTTAATTCTTTTAATTGTTCATATTCATCTTCTAAATCTAAATCATTAAATATTGTTTTTTTTTCTATTATTGTTTTTCCTTTTTCTTCTTGTAAATTTTGAAGATATTCTCTTATTTTTATTTTTTCTTCTAAATTATTTGCTTTTTCTTCTTCATTTTTTAAAATTACATTTATTTTTAAATTTTCTATTCCTAAATATTTATCTTTATCTTGTCTTTTTAAATCTAATAATGGTCTATAGATTAAACTTTCTTCATTTTTTTCTTGTTTAATTCTTTCATTTTCTAAAAATTTTTTTGTGAAAGGATTATTAAATTTATCAGAGACATATAAATTAAGTTTTGATCTTGATAAATCTAAAAAAAAAGAACATTCATATTCCATTCCTGAGACAAGAAAAGAAAATAAAGTAAATTTATCAATTTCTTTTAAATCTTCAATTAATAAATAATGATATTCATCTTTAATTTTTTTTAATTGAAATTCTTTTTTAATTTTTAATTCTTCAAAAGTCATATCAACTTCAGTTAAAATTTTAGGTCTTCTTCTTTTATCTAATTCATAAATTTGAAATTTTAAAGTATCAACATCACCAATTTTACTTAAAATACCTTCATAATTTATTCTATCATTTTCAAATTCTACAATATCCCAATAAAAACTTTTTTCTTTTTTTGAAGGATTATGTTCTTTTTCATTTGTTACAAAAATAGGAATTAAATCTCCATGAATATCTTTTCTAGAAACTCTACAATATATTTTATTTCTTGTTACTTTAGGTCCTCTTAAACCTAATTTTAATTGAATATATTTTGTTGATGTTTTTTTTTGTTGTCCTCTTATTATTAATTTACTTTTTTTATCAGGATCTATTTCTTTTATATATTCTTGATTTTTTGAAGTTAAAATATCTTTTAATGTTACTATTACATTATCTATATTTATTATTTCATCATGTTCTTTAAAATTTATTTCAAATTTTAATTTTTGAGAATTTGAAGTTTCTTCAAAATGATAATTCATTATAAAAGATTTTATATAAGATGGATTTATTGAATATCTATAAATTTCTGTTTGTCCTATTTCAACCCAACTTTCACCTTCATTTCTATAAACTATAATAAAGGAGTTTAATGAATTTGTTATTTTTGGTAAATTTTTACATTGAAGAAAAATTTCTGTTTTAATTGATAAAGTGTCTAATTGATGACCTAATAATAAATCATATTCACTAAAATCTTCTGTTAATTCTTTTTTTTTTTTTAAAGTCATTGTTTTACTAAAATATGTTTTTATTTCTGGATTTTTTGGTTTTAATGTATCTTGTTCTGTTTTTTTAGTATTTTTTTTTTTTATTTTTTGTTCTTCATTATTTTTATTTTCAGATATTATATTATTATCTTGATTTCTTAAAGGAATACATCCCATAATTTTTATTATTTTTTTATTTATAATTATAATATTTTTAAACAAATTTTTTAATTTCAAAAAAAAAAATATTAACATTTAATCAAAAGTCTTTATTTCAGATTTTTCAGTTAATTCATTTTGAAATCTGCTATATAATGCTTTAAAAAACTGATCAAATATATTATTATTGTCTCCTTCTTCTTCTTTTAACTCATTAAAAACTTTTTCTACCATATTCCTATATGAATCATTTTGATTGAAATGTTGATTTATTTCATTACAATTGGAATTTGAGTTAGAAAAACCAGTCTCAAAATTAGGATTATTTTGATTAAATCCAGAAGAAGTAGAATCATTTTGATTGATTATAACATTACTTGAAAAAGATTGAGAATTTCCAAGATTTTCAACATTTTTAAAATATTGTTTTTTTTTTTCTTCAATATTTGATTCATCTCTATCATATTTTTTACTTTCTTCTATAAAATCATCTAAAAATTTTGATATATTCTCATTTGTTAATGGATTGATATTTTTTATTATTTTTTCAATATTTTCATAAAACATTTTTTTTTGATTTTTTTATATTACAATTTTTTTAGACTTAATAATTTTTAATGAAGAAATGGAAAGAGTTAAAAAAAAAATAAAAAAATTCATTGTTCTAATTTTTATTGATTTATAATATCAAATAATTTATATTCTTTTTATCATAATTTATTGAAAATATAAATTTAAAAAAATAATTTTTATAAAAATTCCTATAATTATTTATCTTAAAAAAATAAAAATTTTCATCTTTTTGAAAGAAAAAAATGAAAAAAGAAACAAAAAATTTAACTCTAAAAAACAATTCATCAAGAAAAAATTCCCAAAATCAATTATCATTAGAAATAATAAGAATAAATTGTATAGACAATATTCCATCATCAATAGAAGATATATTTACATTACCATCATTAAATATTTTAGCTTTATGTAGAAGTGATAATTCAATTGAAATTTGGACAATAAATTCTTGGATTCAATTAATTAAATTTCCAGGTTCTCAAAAAATAAATACTAGAAGAATTTTTCTTCTTCAAAATAATAATAATTCAAATAATAATAATAGTATTTTATCAAAGATTAGATTATTTACTTCAGGATTAAATGGTTATTTTATTGAATGGAATTTTGAAAATTTACTTCCTAAATTTATTTATAAAAACCAAAGTGGAATATGGGATATTGCAATAAAAAAAAAAATATGTTTATTTGCTTCTGATGATGGAATTGTTAGAGGAATAAAAATAAAAAAAAATTATGAAAGTTATTTAATTAAACAATTTGAAAAATCAGATTCAAGGATTTTATGTATAACATATGAAAATTCAAATAATAATATATTTTATACTGGACATTCTAATGGTAATATCTGTAAATGGAATTATGATAATGGTTCAATTTTATTAACTTTAAATAATCCAAAAATAAATAAAAAAGAAAATTCTATTTGGAGTATAAATTCAATAGATTCTCAATATTTATTATGTGGAGATTCACAAGGAAAATTATTAATATATGATATAAAATTTGGAATTTTAATAAAAGAATTTAATGAACATAAAGCTCCAATTTTATCAATAATATCAAATAAATCTATTCAAAATCCAATAGCATATTTTTCAGGTTCAGATTCATTAATTTGTTCAGTTAAATTTGATAGAAAAAATAATATTTGGATTTTAACTTCATCATT
Source organism: Isotricha sp. YL-2021b (assembly GCA_023805745.1). Taxonomy (NCBI): domain Eukaryota; phylum Ciliophora; class Litostomatea; order Vestibuliferida; family Isotrichidae; genus Isotricha; species Isotricha sp. YL-2021b. The sequence continues at coordinate 11,017 of JAJJKW010000281.1, forward strand.
TCGAGGACAAAGTCATGATATAAATACATTATCAATGATAAATAATGAAACTTTAATAAGTGGTGGAGTTACAACTGATATTTGTATATATCATTTAAATAAAAATGGTAATCTTTATCAAAAATATAATGAAAAAATATCTACTAATATTAAAAGACATATTAGTCCTTTTGAACATAAATGTTTTTATTATATTAGTGATATTAATCAATATAATATGTTTTTTATATTACATTTAAAAGAAGATTATTGTGATTTATGGAATATTAATTTAAATAATGGAGTTAATACCTTTGTAGCTAAATTATTTAAAAGTAAAAACAGTGATTATAATTTAATTTGTGGGAATATTAGTAAAAATGGAGAAATAATAATAATTTCTTATGAAGATGAAACAGTTTTTTTTAATTATAATTATGAAAAAAATGAAATTAAAAGATTAGGAAAAATAAAAATTCAATCTAATTTTATTTTCTTAACCAAAGATAATAAAGCTATTCTTTTAAGTCAAAAAAAAGCTAAAATTTATATTATTAAAATATCAAATAGAGAAATTGATAAAGAAATTCCTTTAAATGAGAAAGAAATTTTTTTAACTGCTGATTATAATTATTTAAATAATAAATTAAGTTTTTCAACAATAAGTAAAAAATTATATTATATAAATTTAAATAATAAAATTATTCAAATTGACTCTCTTCCTCATCCAGATAAGTATATAACAAAGATAAAATTTATAGAAAATAACAATAAAATTATTACAATTGATGAAAATAATTTAATTTATATTATTGATGAACAAACTCAGAAATTTACGAAATGGACCAATCAAAGAATTGAAAAAAATGATTATCCAGAAAATTATTTAAAATGGTATAATAAAATTTTTGGTATATGTCCAATTGAAAAAGATAAATTTTTATTATATACAGATTATAACTACATTAAAGTTGATTTAAATAAAGAAATTCCTAAAGAAAGTTTATTAGAGAAAAATAAATTGGATAAATATGTCAAAAGTGATTGGGATAAAATTATAAAAGAATATCATGATAAAATTTATAGTAAAGAATATAAAGGAATAGAAGAAGAGAAAAAAGTTGAGCCAAATAAAGATGAAAATAAACAAAAAATTAATTTTCAAAATGATAATTTTAAAATTACATCAAGATTTAATTCTATTATGTTTATGGATATGTTAAAAGATAAAATGATAATAATTGAAAATGATTGGAATAAAATAATTAAATCTTTTAGTGAAGGAGTCATTGTTCATAAATATGCTCATTAAATAAATTATAAAACTTTTAAAAAAATTTTTTAAAACAAATTTTTTTCAAAAATTAATTAAAATAAGATAAAATGATATTCATAAAATTTCAATTACTTTTAATATTATTAATTTCAATAAAATCAACAAATGTTGAGAATATAGAAGATAATTCTACTCAAATAAACACAACAAATTATACTTGTTCATCAAATTCCACAGTAAAAATAGATGATACAATTATTTTATGTATTCACATTCCAGAAATAGAAAAAAAAATTGCATATAAAATAAGAGTAGATGAATATAGTGTTTTAAATATAAAAAATGGTTATTCTCAATCAATATTAAATATACAAGGAAAATATGATTATGTTCATTTTATAGCACAAATAGGAGATATAAAATCAAATTATCCATCAGTAAATAATTATTTATAATATACTAGTTATATATAAAAAAAACAGATAATATTATAGTTCCACTTTTTAATATAGTTATTAAAGTAAATGAAGGTGAAATTTATGAAATTTATTGGGATAATGAATGTTATGCTTGTAAAACAAATAACAATTGTTTTAGTTCAACTACATATTTAGTTGATAATGAAAATAATGAAACTATTTCTTATAAAAATTGTAAAGGAGATTTTGATGATAGTGAAGAAACTGATAAAGATCCTAAATTTTATATTACTTGGTTTGGAACTGATTCTGATAAAAGACAAATGAAAAGTTCTAATTTAGCAATGTCTAAATTTAAACAATATTCTGTTGATTCTTTATACACTTCTGTTAAAGATGTTTTTAATGATATTTCTAGTAAAGTTACTTATGCTAAAAATACTATTAGAAAATTACTATATGACTAAATTATCTTTTTTTGGTTTTTTGACTCTTTAAATTTTTATATTTAAATATATATTATATGTGTGAAAAATTATATTATTTTTAAAATTTAATAAAAAATTCAAAGCAAGAATTAATTAATTAATTAATTATTCTGTAATAACTCATAATATTTTAAATAATATAATGAAATATATATTATATTTTTTAAAGATTTTATTTTAATAAAAAAGACATCAATTTTTAAAGACTTAAAATAATAAAAATTAAACATTAGTAAAATAAATCTTCTTTTGAAATAAAAAAGATTTAATTCAAAAAAAATCCTAATAGAATAACACTTTAATTATAAAACTTTGAAAGCCATTTTATAAAAAGTAGATCATAAAATAAAATATTAAAACATTTAATAAAAATAAAAAAATCTGAAATCAAGAAAAAAATTATTAAGTAATTTCAACAAACCCAGAACAAAGATTATAATTTATAATAAATAATTAAAATCTTTCATCAAAAATAATATAAATAAAATATGCAAAATTCACAAAAAGAATATGAATTATACTCTAGTCTTCTCCTTAAATCAACTTTTGAAGAAATTAATAATTCAATGCTTTCAACATTAAATGATGAAAATTCGAACAATTCAGAATTTTCTTTATTAAATATTACTAATTCAAATAATGAAAGTTTAACTAAAGATTTCCAAAATGAAAAAAATGAAATTAATAATATAAACAATTATTATGAAAGAACAAAAAAAGATTCAAAAACTTATCTAAAATATTTATTTGTAAAAGGAGAATTAACTGTAAGTAAAATAGAAGAAATAATACCAAATTTAAAAGGTAAATTTTTTCATTTAATGAATGGAAGAAATTCAAATTATTTAATGAGTGAATTAATTAAAAATGCATCAAAAAAACAAAAATTAAGTATTTTAAGTGAGATATATAATCAAATTGATATTTTAGCAATAAATGAATATGGTTCTCATCCTTTACAAACTTTAATTGAAAAAGCTTCTTCGAAAGATGAAATAATTATGATTGTTAATGCTATTTCTTCAAAAAATAAATTAATAAAAATTGCAAAGAATTCAAATGGAACTTATGTCGTACAAAAAATAATTTCTTATTTTAATGAAAAGTATAGAAATAAAATGAATAAGATTATTTTAAAACATTTTCTCGAATTATGTCAAAATATGTATGGTGTTTGTGTAATTAAAAAATTTATTAATAATTGCGAAAATGAACAAATTTTATTTTCTCTTTTATATTTATTTATGAAAAATTTTTTAAGTATTTCTGAAAATCAATTTGGAAATTATGCAATTCAAATTTTTATAGAAAAAATTGCAAATAAGGAAAAATATTTTTCTTTATTTCAACAAAATTTTTTTTTAATTTTATAAGATTAAGTGTAAATAGATTTGGGAGTAGAGTTATAGAGTGTTTTATTGATAAAATAGATAATAAAAAGAGAATTCAAATATTACGTTATTTATTACAATCTGGATATCATAACCAAATTATTTCTAATAAATATGGTAAATATGTTATTTTAAAATTACTTAATGAATATGAAGGAGTATATAATACAAATATGAGAAATATTGTTTTTAATGTGAATAATAATATAAATAAAGATAAAGAATATATATTTTAAAGGTGGGAGTACCTTAAAATATTTTATTAGTAAGGATAATTTCCTTTTTATAGATATTAAAATATAATATATAATTAATGTTGAATTGAAATTATAATGAATGGCAATAAAAGAATAAATTAATTATGATTTTATATAAATCATCTTTATAAAAAATTAAATAAAAGTTATTTGAAATTATTTTTTAAGATAAAAAAATCATTTTTAATTCCTTATAATATATAATAAATTAAATTAAAATAATTAATTGTTTTTCCATATCTATTTCAATCAAAAATTTAAAAAAAATTATAAATCCCAAAAATCAAAAAAAAAAAATGGCAAATAATTTAGCAGGAATATGTTCATTATTTTCAACTTTGATAGCACATATAGTAAAATAAAAAAATATAACAAAAATTTTTTCTAAAAAAAAAAAAATAGATAGCAGGATCAATGTATACATGGCCAAATATAAATGGATTATTAACAACATATTTAAAAAACCATGATTCACCAAATATGAAATTAGTAGATGGATTATTTTTAATGCCTTTAATAACAATGTCAACTTCAATAATGGGAACAATTGGTCCAATTTTAGAGCAAAAATTTAAAGTAAAATTTGTAGCAATATTAGGAATGTCATGTCAAATGGTAGGATTATATATTATATCACATACAACAAAAATATTTAATATATATATTGGAATATTTCTTTTTGGAACTTGTTCTGGTTTAAGTTTAATGCCTTTATTAAAAAATTTATGGTCATATTATCCTAGTAAAAAAGGTTTATTAACTGGAATTAGTTTTTTTGGTTTTGGATTAAGTCCTTTAATATTTAATACTCTTGCTACAAAAATAATAAATCCTACTTTTGAAAAAGCTGATCCTGTAACAGGACTTTTTAAAAAAGAAATTGGTGAAAAAGTAAAAGATTATTTAAATACATTAAATATATTTATTGATGTATGTTCTATTTTAGTTATTTGTTTTGTATATGAATATAAAGAAGAAAAAAAAATAGAAAATGATGTTCCTTTAAGTGAGAAAAAAGAAGAAGCAGAAGATGATGATGTAATTAAAAATCCAATTCAACAAGTTTTTTCTTCTATTCAAGCTTATCAATTAATTATTATGAATGTATTTACTTTAATTTTCTGTTATACTGTTGCTAATACAAATAGAACTTTTGGACAATTAAATCAAATTGATGAAAGTTTATTAGGTAATATTGCAAATTTTTATGCAATTGTAAGTGGATGTTCAAGATTAATTTGGGGTATTTTATTCGATAAATATGGTTTTAAAAAATTATATATTTTATTACTTTTGATTGAAATTTTAGATTCAACTACAATTTATTTCTCAGTTTCAATTCCTTTATTATATAGTTTCCAAGTTTGTTTAGGAGCTTTTATTTTAGCTGGAAATGTTTCTTTAATTATTCCACTTTATCCTAAAATTTTTGGAATAAAATATTCTACTATTATTTATGGTATATCAGTTTTCTTTTTAAGTTTTGGAAGTATGATTAGTCCATTTTTAACTAAAATAATTGTTAAAAAAAAGGAAGATTATAAATATTTATTCTGGGCTACTACTTGTTTTTCTATTATTAGCCTTATTAGTTGTTTGACTTTTAAAGAAGAAAAGTTTAGATATAAGAAAGAAAGAGGAGGTAAAGAACAAGAATTAGTTGAACATTAAAATTTTTATTTTTAATATTTATTTTAATTTTTAATTTAGTTTTTTTATTATTTAAATCTGGAATATTCTTATTTAACATTTAAATATTTGCTTTTTTTAAATTATTTTTTTTTATTTTTAATGAAATAAATTTATCAAAATAAATAAAATTTTTTTTTATATTTTGAAATAATTTTAAATTCAATGGGAGTTCAAAACTGTAAATGTAGTTGTAATCACCAAATACAAAATGAAGTAGATATAATAGAAAATAATTATTATGAAGATTATGATTCAAAATTAATAGAAAATGCAAAAAATAAATTAGTTATAGATTTAAATGAAAGAAAATCAGCATTAATTGTCCAAAGTTCCAATTTTTCTGTAATAAAAGAAAGTGAAAATGAAAGTGCAAGAACAGATTCAATAAAAGATAAAACTAAAGAAAATGGAGCTATTAATAAAGAAGAAGAAGAAACAAAATTAAAATCAGGAGTTAAAAAAAATATAAATACAAATAATAATACTAATTTAAATAATACAATAAATAATACAAATAATAATAATGAAAAAATTTTCCTTCCACCTGGAGTTTCTAATATTATTTCAGAAAAAAAATTTATTTCTTTAAAAGATGATGATTTAGTTTTTTCTGGTTATTTAAAAAAAATGTTAAATAATACTGATAAAAAATCAATTTCTTTCTCAGATAGATTTTGTGTAATAACAAAAAAAATTTTTGCATATTATCATTCAAAAGAATCTTTTATTGGATTAGATAAACCTTTATTTTCAATTGATAATAATTTAATAGTAAGAATTGAAGAAGCTAATTTATTAGATGGTTCTTTTTATTTTTGTATTGTTTTTAAATTAGATGAAGGAAATATAAAAATTGCAAAAAATACTAATTGTTTTACTACTATAAATAAAGATAATCAAAGAGAAAGTATGTTAGGTTTTAAAGCACCTGATAAAAAAACAATGTTTAGTTGGGTTTCTATTTTAAATTTTTTGATAAATTTTTAAACAATTATATAATATATATATAACCTTATTTTAATCATAAAAGTATACTTCATGTTTTAATTGTTTTTATTCAATAATATTAAATAATAAATTAAATGAAAGTTTCTTATTAATTATTTATTAAAAGAGAAAAAAGTAAAAATAAATGGGAGGAACAATTTCAAAAGAAAAAAGAGAAGAAAAAGAAAATAAAATTTTAAATAATTTCAATTTGGCTCCAACAAATTCATCAATAATAAATTTTAATAATAATTTATTTATAAGTCAAGTAAAAAATGATCCATACTTAGATTATATAAAAATAAAATTAATAGGAGAAGGTTCATTTGCAAAAGTATTAAAAGTGAAACATAAAATAACTGGAGCAATAAGAGCAATGAAAATAATTCATAAGAATAAAAATTTAAATTCAAAAGATGATTTAGAAATAATAAATGAAATAAATATTTTAAGAACAATGGATCATCCAAATATATTAAAAATATTTGAATTTTATATAAGTAAAGAATCATATTTTCTAGTAACTGAATTATGTTCTGGAGGAGAATTATTTCAAGAAATAATTGATAAAGGACCTTTTGATGAAAAACAAACTTCATATATAATGTATCAAATTTTTTCAGCTGTGAATTATTGTCATAAAATAAATATAATTCATAGAGATTTAAAGCCAGAAAATATTTTAATTGTTAAAAGAGAAAAAAATTTATTAAGAATTAAAATATGTGATTTTGGAACTTCTAAAATAAATGATAAAGGAAAAACACAAAAAAAAATCGTAGGTTCTTCATATTATATTGCTCCAGAAATTTTAGAAAAAAAATATAATGAAAAATGTGATTTATGGTCTTGTGGAGTTATATTATATATTTTATTAAGTGGAAGACCACCTTTTGAAGGATTCAAAGATGAAGAAATTTTAAAAAAAGTAAAATTAGGAAAATATGATTTAAAAAAATATCCTTTTGATCATATTTCTAATGAAGCAAAAGAGCTTATTAAAAATTTATTAATTATGAATTATAATGAAAGAATTAATGCTGAAGAAGCTTTAAATAATATTTGGTTTAAAAATAATAAAAGTAAAGAATTGTTTAATGAAATTAAAGATAAACAAATGATAGAAAAATTTATTAAAAATTTAAAAGAATATAAATCTGAATCTGTTATTCAAGAAACTGCTTTAGCTTATTTAGTTCATAATTTTCCTCAAATTGATGATATAGTAAATGCATGTAAATTATTTAATTTAATTGATATAAATGGAGATGGTAAAATTACTAAAAATGAATTATTTGAAGCATTAAGTAAAAAAATAAAAAGTAGTTCTTTAAAAAAAGATATTGATATAATATTCAATAATATTGATAGTGATAATAATGGTTATATTGAATATGAAGAATTTGTAAGAGCTGCAATTGATAAAGAAATGTTTTTAAATGAAAATATATTAAAATTTGCTTTTAGATATTTTGATAAAGATAATAGTGGTGAAATATCTTATGAAGAAATTGAAGAAGTTTTTAAATCTCATATTCAAAATGGAAATGTTCATCAAAATTTAAGTAAAATAATTTCTGAAGTTGATACAAATGGAGATGGAATTATATCTTTTAAAGAATTTGTTGATATTATGCAAAAGTTGTTAAAAAATAATAAATGCAATGAATAATTTCTGACAAATTATAGTATTGTTTTTTTAATTTTTTTTTTTATTTTCTATATATATTTTAAATATTTTTTAGTTTGTTTTATTTTTTAAATTATAAAAATCCTAACTTTTAGTATAAATTAATATTTAATAAATTAAATTTAAATTAAATAATAATAAAGTAAAAAATTATATGATTACTGAACATTTATTTTTGAACTTTGGAATTGAAAATCCAGAAGATAAAGAGAATATAATGTTAAATAACCAACAGGAAAAAGGTATAAAAATAAATTATATTGAAAAAAATTTTAATGAAAATCAAAATTTCAAAAAAGAAACTTATAGTAAAGAAAATATTAAAAAATTAACTGAAAATTTAAACAATTTAAATATATCACAAACTTCACTTTCCCAATCAGATTCTAATAAAGATGTATTTACAAAAGAAAATTTAAATGAAAAATATAATGAATTAGAAAGTAAAAAAAACTTATTAAAATATGGTGAATCAATATATATATATAATAGAATATTATCAGTAAAAAATTCCATTCCAGAATCTTTTTTATCAAAACATCAATTAAATCAAAATACAAGAATGAAAATGGTAGATTGGATGATTGAAGTTTTATCTATTTATAAATGTTCTAATGAAACTTTCTTTTTATCTGTATCAATAATGGATCAATTTTTATTTAAAACAAATTCTATTATTAAAAATCAAAATATACATTTAATTGGAATTACATGTATGTATATTGCAAATAAATTTGAAGAAATTTATCCTATTCCTTTAAAACATTTTGTTGTTAAAATTGGACATAATAAATTTAAAGATAATTTAATTAAAACACAAACTATAAGAATTTTAGAAGTTATTTCTTTTGAAAATTTAGTCATTAGTTCTGTTTATGATTTTATTCAAATATATTTTTTTGATTTATATACAAATAATAAAATAAATTTAATTTGTGATGATTCTTATGATATTTTCAAAAAAATACAAGAAACTGCAATTTATTTTGCAAAAATAAGTGTTCATTATATTAAATTTTATAATTTAAATGATAAAGAAAAAGCTATATGTTCGATTTGTTGTGCTATTCAATTATTTTTTGAAAAAAATACATTTTGTATGAATCTTGGAAAAAGAAAATTTTATAATGATTGGGAAATTTTCATATTAAAAAATAATAATATTAATTCTTTTAATGAAAAGAAAAGTGAATTATATAAAGCATATTTTGATTATCATAATAATAAAGATATTTCTCAAAATTTAGAAAAATTTTGCCCACTTTCTTTTGTTTAGATTTTCTATGAATAAAATATTGTTTGGGTATTTTTATTAATCCTTAAGTCTAAATAACTATTATTTTATGTTTTCATAATCTATAATATATATTATTTAATATTAAGTAGAATTCTACACAATTATAAATTATTTTTTTGTAAAATATTGGTATTATGACACAAAATAAAATGGGGAAAAATAATAAAAAATTTTTTTATTTATCTATTTATTTATTTATTTATTATTTTTATTAAATATTTATTTAATATAATATTAATTTAACTTATTTTTTTCTTTTTTTCTTTTTTCTTTTTTCCTTTTTTCTTTTTTCCTTTTAATAAAAAATTTTTTATAAATTATTGGAATTAAGTTAAAATTGAAAACTCTTAATAATAATTTTTATAAAATACAAAATCAAATATAAAGGTAAATGTTTGTTTTCAAAAATTATATAAGGAATAAAGAGTTTTCAAATAAAAAAAATAATGAATAAACAATAAAAAATATGCAAATACTTTTCAAAATGTTTTTCTTTTGATAATAATAATATAATTAAAACTAAATCTTAAAAATTGATATATCTAATTGAGATGATATAATGAATATTTATGATTAATTTTCTATTAGGGAAATAGATAATAAAAATATTTTTTTGAATTTAAAAAAATTAATAATTGAATTTTAGAAAATAAAAAAATAATTTTTAATTTGATAAATAAATACTTTAATTTTAAAATTAGAATTGTTATTTCTTTGTTTTTATAAAAATGTCTTTAAATAAAAATAAAATTGCATCTTTAACAAAAAACATTGATGAAATTCAAAATGAAATTAAAATTGAAAAAGAAAATTATAATGATATTATATTGAGACATCAAAATGAAATTGCTCAATTAAATTTAGAATATGAATCTGTAAATTTAACATTAGAACAATATTTAGAAGATTTAAATAAAAAAGAAAAAGAAATTTTTAAAATTCAATCTTCTAATTTAGAAATGATAAAAAATGATTTAAATAAGTATATTCAAATTAATAATAATTTAAAAGAACAATCAATAAAAAAAAGAAAAGAAATTGAAGAATTTGAAATTATTGAAAATTCAAAATATAATAAATTAAATATGTTTTTTGAAGATTTAGATGCAACAAACTATTTAATAGAAAGTTTTCAAAAAAAATTAAAGGAAATTGAAAATGAAATTGAAAAAATAAAAAATTCTTATCCAAAAGAATTTAAATTTTTATGTGAAGATTTTGAGAATAATCAAAGAAAAGTTCGAATAAAATTATGTTATAAAAAAATGAATGATAAATTAAAAGAAAATAACATTAATAATGAAGAATTAAAAAAACAATTAGAAGAAGATAATGAAAATTTATTAAATAAGGAAAATGAATATAATCAATTAAATGAAACAATAAATTTTCAATTAAAAAAAGATACTTCTTTACAAGTTATAGGAGATTCAATTAAAGAATTTTTAAGAGAAAATTTAAATTTCTCTTTAATAAAAGGAATTTTAGAAAAATTTTTTTCAAAAAAAGATTTTGAAATAGATAATAAATTAGAAAAAAAAGAATTAAATGATTTAGTTTTACATTTAGATTTTGCTAGAAATGAATTAAATAATTATTATGATGTAAAAACTGATGAAATGCAAATTAAAGAAAGACAAATTCAAGAAATAAATTCTATAAGACCTTCTAAACAAACAAATAAAATAAAAGAAATAAAAAAAAATTTTATTGAAATTTCAAAAGATGTTTTAATGTTAAAAAATATCATTGATTATCTTTCAAATATGATAAAAGATTATTATAATTTATTGGTTAAAGATAATTATACTTATGTTATTTTTAATAATTTAGATGAAAATTTTTTTAATCAAATTTTAGATATTATTTATTTTGCCCTTAAAGAAGATTGTTTTGAAAATAAAAATGAATTAAAATCAAAATATTTTTTATATATCACAAAATTAAAAGCAAAATATATAGAAATGAAAAATTTAAATCAACAATTAAAATTATTAGGTTCTGAAGTGAAAAAATTAAAAGACAATATAAATAAAAAAAATGAAAAAATCGAAATTAATATTCAAGAAAATTTTCAATATGAAGAAGAGTTATTAAAATGTAATAATAATTTAAAAATGATTAATGATTCTATTGAATTAAGAAATAAAACAATAAGAAAAAATTTAGAGGATTTAAATGTTGAAAAATTTGAACTATATTTAAAAAATAATGAAACATTATTTAAACAAATTTTAAAAAATGGAAATAAAATTAAAAAAAATGAATTATCTTTAACAAAAAATTATTTTATTGATCAAATTTTGATAAATCACTCTTTAAAGAAAAATAATGTACAAGATTTATTAGAAAAAAAATTTAAAATAAATGATAATTTGAATTTTTATTTTGATGATTTAAATTATTTAAAAATATCATGTGAAAAAGAAAAACAAGAATATAAACCTATAAAAAATAAAAAGCTACAATTAAATAAAGAAGAAAAATTATTACTAAAAAATTCAGATGATATATCAAAAGTAATAGAACAAAGTATTTCTGGTCTTGAAGAAAAAACATTACAACAAAAAATTGAATTACAGAAAGAAAAAAATTTTCCTTTTTATATAAACCAAATAAAATCAATTAATGATAAATTAGATTCTATAAAACAAAAAATTATTGATGAAAATAATAAATTTGAAATAAAAAAAAATGAATTTGAATCTAAAATAAATCCTTTAACAAAAGAATTAAATAAACTAAAAAGAAAAAAAAATAATATTATCTCACCACAAAATAATAGTTCTGAAAATAATAATAATTTAGAAGAAAATAATAATATTATTGTCTCTGCTTATTCAACAATTAATCCAATATTAAATCAACAAATAAATAAAATTTCCCCTCAAAAAATATTTCATAATATGGAAACAAAGGGAGTAATTTTATATAAAAAAGTAAATAAAAATTCAAGAAATTTTGATTTGAAAAATTCAAAAATGTTTTCTCCTGAAAAATGTGGTTATATAAAAAGAATTTTTTTATATTTTTCAAAAGATAATACTCTAATAATTAAAGATATGAGATTAAATTCTATTGAAAAAAAAATAAATATTGAAAATATTAAAAATATAATGTTAAGTCCACCAACAAAAAAAATTATTAAAATTGAAAAAGAAAAAAATAATAATTATTCTATTATTGATAAAGGGCCTTTTATTCAATTTTTTTTAAATTTATTAGAAGGAAATATAGATATCATTGCACCAAATTATATTTCATATGAACAATTTTCAAATTTTATTTCTTTAATAAACAAATATCCTAAGTCAATAAAAGAAAATATTATCGAAGATGATTTTTCATTAACAAACACAATAGTAATATAATTTTATTATATATTTTTATTTAATACAAATTCTTTAAATAAAAATTTAATTAAATAATAAAATAATACAATGGGACAAAATTTTTTATGTACTTGTAATAATAATAATTATAATTCATGCCAAAGAATAAATGAAACAAACCTTTCTAAAATAAATCAATATGATACAAATACAATTAACAATCTTAATTCACTCTTAAGTTATAAAGAACAAAGAACTAAAGCTGGAACTTTATGGGAAAATATAAATGGAATTGAAAAAATCGTTACTTTATATTGTGTAAATAAAATTATCAAAGCTTATAGAAATCATTTGAAGAAAAAAAGAGAAAATAAAATTAATAAAACTTTTGAATAATAAATTTAATTTATTTTTTATTATATATAATTATATTTTACTAATTGTTTCAATACCAAAATATAGATAATTCATTTTTAATATAAAATATTTTTTAATTTAAATTTATTGAATTATTGATAAACTTACATTTTATTTTTTTTGAAGAGTTTGATATATTATTTTTTCTTAATTTCTCAATTAATAAAATATTAGGTCTATATTTAATAAATTTAATAGAGTCATTTCTTGAAGAATTAATTCTTAATTTTTCATCAGATTTGTTTTCGCTTAAAAGAGATTTTTTCGAATCATTATTGAAAGTGGTAATAAAAGTTTTTTGATAATTATTTCTAAAACTCCCATTAGGTTTAACAGTTACCTTGTTATTGTTTTTATAAATAATTTTATTATTTTTATTAACAGGTGTATTCTTATTTCTTTTAATTATATTATTATTCTCATTTAAAGAAATATCAATAAACTTTTTATTATTTTTAAATTTATTCTTATAATTTAAGTTTTTATAACTTTTTTCTCTAAATTCAAAATTACTTAAATTATGAATATTCTTATTATCATCATAATCTAAAGTAATATCTTTATTTTTAAATAATTCAAATGCTTTATCATAATTAATTTTCCCATTAATATTATCAATAATTAAAGGAATTATTTCCCTTACATCATTATATTTTACTAATTTTTCTAAAATATATGAAATTTCTAATAATTCTTTATCATTTTCATTAAATTTAAAAGGAGAAATAGGTAATCCATTATTTCTTTGAAGAGAAAAATTATTTGGATTATTATCAACAATAATTACATTATGAATATTATTATTAACGACTGTTAAATCTTTAAAAAATAATCCAATTTCCTTATATTTACAATCATCTCTATAATAACATTTTGATATAATTTTTTTTTCATCTATTATTTTTAGAATTGCATCAGCATAAGATTTTTTACTTGATGTAAAAATTATAATTTCTTTAAAAACTTTATTTATTCTGTTAAAAAATTCGTCTAAATAAGGTCTTTTAATTAAATAAGCTGGTAAATTATCTAAAAAATCGGATTTATTATTTTTATTATTATTATTTTCTTTAGAATAATAAAATTTATACTGAGGTAAATTTATATTATTTAATCTTTCATGAGAAACGTGAATTAAAGTTTCATCTAAATCAAGAACACATATTTTTGTTTTTATATTTTTTTTTGGTTTTGGAATTGGAGAAAAAGAATTTTTAAAAGAAAAAGAACTTAAAAGAAAATTGGGTTTTATTATTCTAGTGAAATTTGATTTTTTTGTTTCTTTACTTTGTTCTGCTGTTTGAAATTTTGTTCTTTCAGTTCTACATTCATTTTTTTTTTTATTTTGTTTTGAATTTGATGATAATAAAATTTTATTTCTTTGAGATGATATTTTTTTACAACTATAATTTTTAAAATTATCTTTCATAATCAAAGTCCAATTTATCTTTTTACTATTTATATTATTTAAATTCAAAATACATTAATTCAAAAAAAAAGAAGAAAAAATATAAAAAAAAAGAATAAGAAGGAAAAAAAAAAAATTTTAAAAAATAATAAAATAAAAAAAAAATAATTAAAATAATAATTAAAAAATAATTAAATAATTTTTATAAAAAACTTAATAAAAACGTTATCAAAAAATAAAAATGACAGACAAAGAAATAAAAGAACAAATGTCACTTCGTTATCAACAAGATTTAGAAAACCAAAGATTACGATATGAAAATGAACGTCAACAACGTTTAAGAAGAGAAATGGATGCAAATTATAGAGTTCAACAAGATATAAAAGAAGAAGAACAAGAAAAATTAAGAAGAAAAAGAGAATTAATGGCAAAACAATATAATGAATATTTAAAAGGACAAGAATATAAACATGAAAAAATGCTAAAAGAAGTTCAAGAAAAATTAGAACCTACTTTAGTTTCTCTTCCTTTAAATTCTGATGCAAGATTAAGACAATTTAAAGAAAGAATTGAAAAAATTAGTGAAAAAAATGATATTAATGGAAGATTATATGATGAATTTAAAGCTAAAAATAGAGCTACTTCTCATTATAATATTTTAACTAAAAGATATTCTTTAGATAATAAAGTTGTTAGTAATTATCCTGATGAAAAAAATTTAACTCAACCTCCTAAATTAGCACATAATACTAATTTAACTGATGTTAATTTAAATCAAGATAATATTAATAATTATTATAATGATAATTTACAATATCAACAACAAGCAAATTTAAATTATATTTCAACAGATTCAAATAATATAAATAATGAAATGAATTATAAATCAAGAAATAATAGTTATGATAATTATCGTTTTGTAGAATCAACAGGAGAATCATCACTAGAAAAAAATAATAATAATATAAATATTCAAAATAGTAAAAGTGTATCAAATTTAAATTCAAATTTAAATTATAATACAAATTTATATCAACAGCCAAAATATACAAATAATAGTATTTATGTAGGAGTTCCAGATAAAAAAGGTCAAAGTTTATTATATGAAGGAGGAAGAAGAGAAGGAACGGATGTAACAAATAATGCATATTTTGATCATTATTATAATATAACATATCCTTCATATAAAGAAATAAATAAACAGTATGAAGATTATAATAAAAGTTTAGTAGCTCAAAATCAAGCATTTAAAAATGAAATGACTTTAAGAAGAAAAGAACAAGAAGAAATAAGAAGATTAGAAAGAGAAAGATTATCAAAAATGCAACAATTACAAAAAATGTATGATGATGATTTAAAAAGACAATATAGACAATATTTAGATCAACAAGTTGTTCAACAATTACCAAGAAAATTAATGGATGAAGGTTATACTAAAGAAGCTTTAACTGAAAATACAAATATGTTTCAAAATGAATATTTATATGTTAATGCTCCTGATTATAATTTAATTAATAAATCTAAATTTGTTGAAGTTAATCCTTATAATCCTAAAAAATATGATTTGGGAGAAACTATTTTGCAAAATAATACTATTTTAAATCCTGCTTTTAATTATAGATATAATAAGTATATTGTTCCTTTAAATAAAGATATGAGAGAAGGAGAAAATGTTTTGAGAAGTAGTGCTATGAATTTAATGAATAAATAATATTTTTTATTATAATATTTTTTTATTATGATAAAATAAATATTTTTTAGTTATTTATTTGAAAAATGGAGGAAGGAAATATTGAAGATAAAATTAAAATATTATTAAATAACTTAGTTATTACTTATTCTGGAAGTTCAACTGAAGAAATAAAAAAAGCAGAAAAAATTGTGTCAGAATATGAAGAATTTATTATAAACAATTTAAGGAAATTAATGGAAATTTTTTATCAAAATCAAGTGAATTTCAATACAAAGAAAGCTTTATCAATTAGAATAAAGCAAACATTAATTTCAAAAAATTCAAAGTATTATTTTGATAAGGAAAGTTTATTAAATACAATTTATATACTAATTAATACAATTTTAAATCCACCTGAAAATTCAATTCAAATAGAAGATTCAATTTTAGAACAATTATTAATAACAATAATTGATTTTTTGTCAAACAGTATTTTAATGAATGAACCTGAAACATGTATTAAATTAAATGAAAATTTTATTAATTCAATTAATGAAAAAAATTGTTATAATTTATTTGCTTTATTAATTGCTTTAATTTCATCAAAAGCAACTAATATTAACTCAATTAAAGAAATTACTTCACTTCAACTAAAATTAATTCAAAAATATATTAAAGTAAATAATAATAAAATTTTATGTAAAATTATGGATTTATTAGCTTTATCAATGAGAAAATTAAGTATATATAATTTTTTAGTTGGAGAAACTATGGACAATTATATTAAAATATTAATTAAAGATTTACAAAATATTATAGAAATTAATTGTGCAGAAGATAATAATATTGTATCATTTATTAATGAAGAGAAAAAAAAAATTGAAGGAGATAATTATATTGATAAAATCTCAGAAATGAACAAATTAAAATCTAAAATTTTATTAATTTTTTCTTTTTTCATTCAATTTGATAAAGAACCAAAAGTCATTACAAATGAATTATGCATTACATGTTTAAATTCATTATTAAAATATATATTAAATTCACTTAAAAATATAATAGATAATAAAAGTAATGAAATAGATAATGATTTATCAAAAGGTAATTATGAAATAATTCTTTATTATTCACTTTTTTTAATTTCAAGATGTGTCACAAGAGAACCTTTTAAAATAGATTTTAAAAAAAATTTTTTTGAATTTGTTATGAAAATAATTTTTCCTTTATTAAAAACTACTAAATATGATTTAGAAATTTTAAAAGAAAAACCAGAAGAATATTATGCTATTTTACTAGATTCAATGATAGATTTCAAATTAAAAAATGTTAAAACTGTATGTGGATATTTACTTTCAATTATATGTGAAGAATCAGAAGATTTAACAATTGAAATAATAAATTTTATTTTACAAATGTTATCTTATAATATTAAAGAATTGGATAATTCTTATTTTTCAAATTATAATATCATTAATAATTCATATGGAGAATATATAATAAAAAATTACTCAAAAGAAAATATAATTGATACTTCATTACTTTTTATTTGTATTTTAGCAAAGCAAACATTAAAAAATAAACAAATCAATTCTAATTTAAGAAATTTTTTTATAATAAATCAAAATTATTTACAAGATATGAAATCAACATTACTTAAATTTAAAATATGTTTAATGTATAATTTATTTATTGAAAGTTTATTTTGTCATGAAAATGAAACAGATAATATTTTTGTAATTAATGCTTTAAATTATTTAATTGATTTAATTCTTAAATATAATTCAAGTTCAGAAATTCATGGAATATGTTATCAGTCACTTCATACTTTTGAAAGTTTAATTTCAAATGATTTATATACTCATTTAGGGAGTTCAATTGTTAGAAACAATATAAATGATATTATTAATCAAATCCCTATTATTAATATAGATATTTTTTTTGATGTTTTATCTACTATAATTTCAAATTTAAATGTAGAAGATTATATTTTGAATATTTTAAAAAATGTTATTGATAGATTTAAAGTAGATGTTGATAAAAGTAAATTAAAAACAAATACTTTTATTATTAAAGAATGTAATTTAATTCAAAAAATATTTGAAAAATATTATGATGGAAATAATCCTCAAATGGAAAATTTAACAAATGAAACCTTATTTATATTAATAAAAAATATAGAAAATTTAGAATTTTCAGATAATATATTTTTAATACTTCGTGCCTATACAATGAATAATTCAGGAAAAATAAATCAAATTTTATTTGATTCTTTTCCTTATTATTTAAAATATTTGATTGGGAAAGGTGGATTAGATAAAATATTATTTAATATCTTAAATTATATTTTATTAAATGATAAAAATAATTTATTAAATAATAATAATCAATTGTCCCAAAATTTAATAGAACTTTTTAACATTTCTTTAAATATGAGTGATGAATATACAGGAGAACCTTCTCCTTTATTCACTTTATTATTAATTAGCATTTGGATTTTAAATGGAAATTTAATTGAAAATAATATTTTACTAAATATTCTTGAAAATATCACTGAAAAATATTCTGATATGACTTTAATATATCAAAATAAAATTAGTGATATTGCTAATACTTATGATTTTTATTTAAATTGGTTTTATTTAACTGTTTTTTATTCTGCTTTTATTAAATATCCTAAAATAAGTTTTGAATATTTCCATAAAAAAAATTATTTAACTAATATAATTAATTTTTCATCTTTGTTATATGAATATAAATTTTATTCTACTATTTTAGGAAAAATATGTATATTAGGTTTATGTAGTTTATTATATGATAATGATATTCTAAAAGAAATTATTTCTCATTTCAAAGATATATTTTTAATCACTTTCAATCTCTTAAGCAAAGAATTAGAACAAGAAACTTTAGATTTAAGAAAACTAAATGAAAAAAATAAAGAAATAGAAGAAGAAAGATATACAAAAAATAATGAAGAGGAAGAAGAAAATGAAGAAGAATATGAAATTAATATAAATAATAAAAATAAAGAAAATGACAATAATGATGATATAAAAACAAATCAATATATTAAAGAAGGTAAATATCCAGTTGAAAATATTGATGAGTTTGAAACTTTTAATAAATTATGTGAAAAATTAAATTCAATAAATGAGACTAGGGAAATAATCTCTGATATTGTGAGAAATTTATCTGAAGAAGAAAAAGAAAATTTTAATAAAGTTATTTTATCCAGGAGAATAAATATTAAAAGCAAAGATATACCTATTAGTATCCCTAGAAGAATTTATAAATTAAAAAGAAATAAAAAAAATTAATTTAATCTTAAAAATTTATATATAAAAAAATTATCATAAATATTTAGTTTTAATTAATAATTATCATTTTTTTCTATATAAAAAATATCTCAAATACTTTTTGTCACTTTACTTTAATTTTTTGTAATATAATTTTCATTGAAATATCATTATTATAGAGTGAGTTATAGAATTTTTATTTAATTCTGATATTAGTAACTTATTTTTTTTATTTTTTCATTATTGTTTAATTTAATTATTTGAGTTTCATCTATTTCAATTTATTTCATTAAATATTCTATAAAATTATCATATTTTAAAAAAATACTATCATTTTTAATTTTATTAAATTTTTTTTAATTGATCATTTTCATTTTGAATAAACTTTTTTTATATATATTATTTTTGAATAATCCCTTTAGATAAAATGTTTTTCTTCATTAATTATTTTTTCAAATAAAAAATTAAAATATAAAAATCAGAAAAAATTATTTCTATCTTTTATTCAATTTAATTTCTTTTAGAATGAATTTTTCAATTTTTTTTTTATATTTTTTTTTCAAATTTTTTATTGAAATTTCTATTTTAATTTGAATAAAAATATCTATTATCTTGTTCATTATAATTATCTAAATTTTCATTTTCTAAAATTTGTTTTTGAAATAAAATTCTTTTTTCATTTTATTTCACTTTTTTTATTTGCTTCTTTTTTCTATATTAATTAATTATCTTTTTATGTTTTTCTTTAATTGTATTTTTTCTTCTAAATTTTTAATCAAATCCAAATTCAAAAGCAAAGTATTATCTAAATCATAAATATATTTATTAATATCTTTATTTGTTTTTATTGATTTATTTTGAAATTTATTCTATGATTTATAATTTATTTTACTGAATGTAATTTGATTTGAGAAAATTTGAAGGAATATTTATTCTCAAAAATCAATAAAAATATAATAAAATAAAATATAATGAATGATAATTTTTTTAAATAATTAACTATATTCTAAAATTATTTATATTAAATTACTTCCTTTTATTTATTAAATAAATTGAGTAAAAATGAATTTTGTTTTCTATAATTAAACTTTTTTGATTAATTTTGATAATTATTATATTCAAATTTTGATGAATTTTCCCATTTTTCAATTTATTAAATTATTAAATTATATCTTAATAAATGTCTATGTCAAATTCTAAATTAGGTACTTTTCTTTCAAATATTAAAAACACTTTTTCAAGTTTAATAGACTTTAATATTAATGAAAAAAATGATTATAATAATTTTAACGATAATAATAAAAATGATTTAAATGATACTCCTTCTTTAAGTGATTATGATAATTTATCTCAACAATTTAAAAGTAATAATCATAAAATAACTAGAAATGAATATTTGAATAATAATACAATACATGAAAATATGGGAAACAAAATATTTAATAATAATGATAAAAAAATTAATTCTCTTCTGAAAATTTCTCAATATATAAATGATGATAAATTTAATTATAATATGAAAAATAATAATAACTTAAATCATTCAAATTTAATTTCTTTAAATTCAAGTGCTTTTAAACAAATAAATAATGCATATCAATCTATAAACTTTGAAAATTCGAAATTAAAAAATTTAAACAATTCACAATTTTATGGAAAAAAATATTTAAATCCAATTTATTCATCTGGAGATGATAATTATTTAAGAAAAAAAAATCCAAATAGGAATATTGAAGAAGAAGAAATCTTTCCTAAAAAATTACAAAAACAAAAAGCAATTTCAGATTTAATTATTAATAATAAATCATTTGAAGAAATTAGAAAAGAAATTGAATTAAAAAGAAAAATAAATGAAAATAAAATAAATGAAATGAATCAAAATTCAATTTTAAAAAAAATAAAAATGGATTATGAAGATAAGAAAAAAATTCTTGAAAAATATTATAATGAAAAATTACCAAAAAATAAAGAGATTATTGTTTGTGATGATTTTTTTGATAATCAAAAAAGTAAAAAAATAAATAGTTCATTTGATTATTTAAGTTTAACTCACAATCAAAAAGTTACTATAAATCCTAATAAATCAAATAAATTAATTGATTTTTCTATTAATAGAAGTGAATTAACTTTTGAAGGTAAAAATAAAATTGAAAAAAATAATAATAAAAATTTTTTGTTTAATTTTGGAAATTTAGAAAAGGAAAAATCAGATAATTCAGTTTTTCTAGTTGGAAATTCAAAAAATTCTCAAAATAATATTCCTAGAATATTCACTAATAAAAATATTACTAAATCAAATAATATTAATTTAAATATTAAAAATAATGATGAAGTTAAAAAAGATGAAAATATTAATTTAAATATTAAAAATAATGATAAAATTAAAAAAGATGAAAATATTAATTTAAATATTAAAGGAGAAGCTTTAATTGGGAATAATGTTACTAATTTTGAAAATCTTAATATTTATATTCCTGAAAAAGAAAAAGATGATTTTTTTTCAAAAAATGAAAAAGAAATTGTTAAAGAAGAGAAAGAACAATCAATTTTTACTTCTAATATTCCTTTATTTTCAAATAAAAAAATAGAAGAAAAAAAATCTGAAGAAAAAAAATCTGATGAAAAAATTAAAGGAAATATTTCATTTTTTTCAAATAATATTTTTAATAATAAAGAAAAAGAAAAAAAAGAAAATAAACCTCTTTCTCAAAATATAAATCTTTCATTTTTGAATAATAATAAAGAAAAAAAAGAAGAAAATAAAATTTTAACATCTGAAAAAAAAGATGAAAATAAACAAATTTCTGATTTTAAAGAAGAAGAAAAGAAAAATGAAAAATCAATAATTTCAATAGAAGAACCAAAATTAACAAAAAAGAAAATAATTTTTAATACAAATAATGAAGAAAAAGATATTAAAAAAGAAGAAGAAAAAGAAAAAAATTTGAAAGAGAAAAAAGAACAATCAATTAATAATAATAATAAAGAAATTAATAAAAATGAAAATAAAAGCGATGAAAAACAAAAAAGTACTTTTCAAAAAAAAGAAGAAAATAATAAAAAAGAAATTTACTTTTTACCTCCTTTAACAAAAAAAGAAGAAGAAAAAGTTGAAAAAATAAAAACAAACTTAAAAGAGAATTTATTTAATAATACTTCAAATATTAAAAAAAATGAAACAATAATAATAGAATCAAATAATAAATCTTCTTTATTAAACTCAAAAAATCCTTTTATTTCAAATATAAATAACAATACAAAAAATGAAAATCTTTTTGGAAATAATAAGAATGAAATGAATACAAATAATTCTTTTGTAACTCAAAAAAATGATTCAAATATGGATATTTCTGGTTCTCCTTCATTTAATTCAAGAACAATTGAAAATAAAGAAGAAAAAATTAATGTTATAAATAATAATAATTATAAAAATACACCTTTATTTGGAGTTAATAATAATTCAAATAATAATAATTCAATTTTTGGAACAAATAGATTAAATGGTTCTCTTTTTGGTAATAATAATAATACAAATAATTTGAATAATAATAATAATAATTTATTTGGCTTGAATAATTTAGGAAATAATATAGTTGGTAATAATGGTACTACTAATAATATAAATAATAATTCAAATTCTATATTTACAAATAATAATATGACATTAAATAATAATAATGAGAATATATTTGGAAATATTTCATCAACTGGTATACAAAATAATCAAAATATTTTTGGAAATAATAATTCTAATAATGGAAATACAAATTCTTTATTTGGAAATAATAATAATAATAATGGAAATTCAAATTCTTTATTTGGTAATAATAATAATAATAATGGAAATGGAAATATATTTTCAAATAATTCTTCTATTTTCCCTATTAATCAAAATAATAATAGTTTAGGTATAACTCAAAATAATAGTCTTCCTCTTGCAAATTTAAAATTCACTTTTGGTAAAAAATAAGCTCTTTTTCCCTTAATATAATTTAATTTTCTTTTAATTTTATAAAATAAATTATTAATATAAATTTAATATAAAGTAAATATTTTTTAATATTGATCCAAAATAATAATTAACCCAAAAAAAAAAATAATAATACTTAATAGTTACAAAAAAAATGGAAAATAAATCTGATGTAAAAAGTACAAAAGCATATAATATTTTGGTTTCTTTACATGATGACCATTCAATTGATGATGATGCTTTTTTAAAATTTGAAAAAAAATTAGAAAAAATGCAAGATTGTTTAGTAAATTATATGGAATATGAAAAATTACTTGACAAAAGATTTAATGCATTAAAAGAAGAAAACACAAAAAATTTAAATGAATATTCTTTATTAACAAAACAACAAGCAGAATTGAATGATAAAATAGGACAAAAATTAGAAGAAAGAGAACAAGCAAAAAGTCAATTAACAGAATATGAAACAAATAGAGCTTTGAAATCAAATTATGAATTAGAAAGAAATCAAGAAGAAATTCAAAGATTATTAAATGATATTAAAGAAACAGAAGAAAAACAAAAAGCTGCTTTACAAAAAGAATTAGATGAAATTGATGCACAAAATAAAAAAAGACTTGATGAAATTAATGTTTTAAAAACTAAAATTGAAACTGAAGAAAATAAATATAAAGAAATGGAAGATTTAAAAAATAAACTTGTTTTAAATAATAAAAAAATTGATAAAGAAATTTCTGATTTAAATTCAAATATTGAAAGTAAAGTAAGTCAAATTGAAAATGATAAAAGAACAAATCTTTTAAATGAAACTGCCTTAAAAAAATTAAATGATGAAATTCATAAAAAGCAACAAAATGTAAAAAATATAGAAGAAAATATAGAAAAATTATCAACACAAAATAATTTAATTCAATTAAATATAAATAATTTAGATGCTCAAAATAAAAAATTATATGATCAAAAAAATTCATTAGAAAAAGAATTTAGAGAAAGAGATAATGAAAATAAAACATTACAAAGACAAATTCAAGAATCTCTTCAAAAAAAAAGTGAAATAGAAGATAATTTAAAAAGAAAACAAAAAGAATTAGAAAAAAGAAAAGATGAAAATAAAAAGCAAAAATTAAGACAATCTCAAAATGATAGATTAAGAACTCAATTAGAAAGTAATTATGGTACTGAAAGTAATCAATTACAAAATGAATTAACTAAACAAGCAAAAGATAATGTTATGTTAAACAAATTAAAAAATGATTATGATAATTTAATTAAAGAAATGGCAAATTTAGATGAATTAATTAAAGAAAAAGAAATTAAAACTCAAAAAAATGAAGAATTAAAAAAAGCTTCTGAAGGAACAAAACAAGAATTAGATAAAAATTTTAATGATTTAAAAGCTGTTGAAGAAAATATATTAAAAAGAACTGATCATGCAAGAAAAAGAATAGATGAAATAAAAGCTAAAAAAGATAGTATAATGAGAACTAAAGAAAGATTAGATGAAGAAACTCAATTAATTAATGAAGAAATTCAAATTAAAGAATTAATATTTTTGGATATGACTAAAAAATATGAAGAATTAAGACATATGTATCAAAAATATAATGTATTATATAAAACTGTTTTAGGAGAAAGAAATAAAAATGTTGTTAAAATACAAAATTCAAATCAAAATAGAGCTGAATTAAAAGAAAAAATGAAAATATTAACAACAGAAATGGATATTTTAGATAGTGAATTAAGTGAAATATATAATAAAATTATTGAAAAAGATAAAGATTTAAATAAAATGAATGCAAAACACAATTCATTAAAACAAGAAATAAATTCATATGGATTAAAAAATTTAAAATATAAAGAAGAAATAACAAAATTAACAAATGAAAATGAAAAATTACATTCAATAATAAATTCAATAGAAAATGAAATGGTAGGTTTTAGAGTAGATTATGAATTAGCTTGTGAAAGTAGAAATTATACAGGTATTCAATTAATTGATAGAAATGATGAATTATGTATTTTTTATGAAAAAATTCATCATATAGAAAAAAGAATAAGTGAATTATATAAAAAAATATTAGAAAAAGAAGCAGTAGTAAAAAGAAGTGCAGTAGAAGTAAAAGAAATAGAAAGATTTATTGAAGTAAATAGAAAAAAAATACCTCAAATTCCAGAATTATCAAATAAAATAAAAGAATTAGATACAGAATTAAAAATATTAAATCAAACATTAGAAAAATTAATAAAATATGTCGAAAATCCCGAAAATAATTTAAAAAATGAATTACCAGGAGAAGATTTAGATACAAATTATTTAAAAATGAAATATGATCAATTAACAGAAATGTTAAATGAAAAGAAGGAAAAATTATTAGAAAAAGAATTAATAAACGATGAAATAAATGAAATAGCGGAAAAACTAAGAAAAAAGGCATTAGAAGACCGTGGAAAAAATTTAAAAATAAGTAAAGAAATAAATGAATATGAGATAAAATTAAATGATATAACACGTAAAAACATTGCATCAACATCAGAATTATCAATGTTTCAAGCAATATTAACAAAATTAGAAAGTACAAAGAAAGAAAAAGAAGATCATTATAATGAATTAGAAAAAAGATTTAAAAGTGGTTTACCTCCTCCAAAAGAATGGATTAAAGCATATCAATCAATGAAAACAGTTCAAGCTTCAAGAAAACAATATTTAAATAATAGAGCTCAAGAAGTTAGAGATAAAGAAAATATTGTTGTTGGACAAATTCCATTAAGAAAAGGACCTGAAAAAAGAGTTGAAGAATATATTGATCCTAAAACTGGATTACCTTCTTGTGTTTATGGAAAATATGCTCCTTTCAATCCTTATGAAGAACCTAATAATATGAGACATTTAAGAAAAATGCAAGAAAAATTAAAAAAACCTGAAGAAAGTAAAGAAAAAGATAGAGTTGTTCAATTATAAATTTTTTGAAATATTTTTTTAATTAAATTTCTTTTTTTTTTTTTTTTTTTTTGGTTAATATTTTTTTAATTGTTTTTTTTATATTTGTTTATTTTATTTTATAAAAAAAAAGAAATAAGAAGGTTTTTTTTATTAAAAAATTATATTAAAAAAAAAAGTTATTTTTTTATTTTTTTTTAAAAAGGATTTTTTTTATTATTAAAAATACCATTATTTCCTTATTTTATTTTAAATATTATTTTTTCTAATTTTATGCACCCCACATTTCAGGAATTAAAGTGATAAAATATTTTTGATTATCAGGAGGAAGTAAAGCATACATATCTTTATGTAATTCAATAAATTCTTTTTCATTCATTGAATTACCTCCAACAGCAGCGAAATTAATTCCATCTTCTAATTTTTTTTTAGCATATTCAGGTTTTCTTCCGAAAATAGAAACTAAAGGTAATTTCTTTAAATTTACTTTTTTCCAAAGTTCATCAATAGGTAAAGTTCCTTCAGGACACATTTTTTGAAAAACTTCAGAACATTTATTCATTAATTGAGAAGGAGGATCAATTTTGAATAGTTCACTAAATTTTTGAACTGAAACTGAAGTTGCATCTTTTTTAATATATTTTAATAAAGTTGATACTTCATGTGATGAAAGAAATATTCCAAATTCTGAAAGGAAAGGATCTAAACCTGAAATTGAAACTTTTTTTGTTCCTGAAAAATCTTGAGTATATACTATACTAAGTATTTCATTTAAACTATATATTTGCTTGTTATATCTCATTTGATTTATCATTTTTGTCTTTATAAATTCTAAAGTATTCTCTTCCATTTGAGGATTATTTTATTTCTTATTTTTTTATTTTAATCAATTTATAATTTTCTTTTTTCAGTTTTATTTTAAATAATAAAAAATAAAAAATTAAACTAAAATAAAAAAAGACATTACTAAAAAAAAATTCTTAAAAAGATAAAATCTTATATATAAAAAACAAATTAAAAATAAATTAAAAAAAAAAAAATAAAAATTTTATCTAAAATAAAAAAAGCAAAAAAAAAAAAAAAAAAAAAAAATGAAAACAAATGCAAAAAAAAATACAAAAAAATCAAAAGTAGGAGAAGGGACATACGGAGTAGTATACAGAGCAAAAGATCAAAAAGGTCAAGAAATATATGCATTAAAAAAGATACGTTTACAAGCAGAAGAAGAAGGAATTCCATCAACAGCAATTCGAGAAATATCATTATTAAAAGAATTAAACCACAAAAACATAGTAAAATTATATGATGTTCTTCACACTCCAAAGAAATTAACATTGGTATTTGAATATGTAGAACAAGATTTAAAAAAAGTAATAGATGCATCGAATGGAAATGGATTAGAAATAAAGACAGTAAAATCCTATTTATATCAATTATTAAAGGGAATAGAATATATACATAAACATAAAGTACTTCATCGTGATTTAAAGCCTCAGAATTTATTAGTAACAAAAGATGGAATAATAAAAATAGCAGATTTTGGTTTAGCAAGAGGATATGGAATTCCAGTTAAAAATTATACACATGAAGTAGTAACTTTATGGTATAGACCACCTGATGTTTTATTAGGAAATAAAACTTATGGTACAACTGTTGATATTTGGAGTATTGGATGTATTTTTGCTGAAATGGTCACTGGAAAACCACTTTTTATGGGAAAAAGTGAAAGTGATCAACTTAAAAAAATATTTAAAATTAGAGGTACTCCAAGTGATACTTATGCTTCTTCTTTAAGAGAACTTCCTCAATGGGGTGTTAATGAAAATGTTTTTGAACCTAATAATGAAGAAAATATTAAAAATTTTGTACCTAATTTAGATTCTGAAGGTATTGATCTTCTTCTTAAATGTATTCAACTTGAACCAGAAAAAAGAATTAGTGCTGAAGAAGCACTTAAACATCCATTTTTTGATGATATGATTTCTACTATGAAAAAAATTTATGAGTAGTTAAGTTGGAATTTTATAGTATTTTATTTTTTTTTATGAGCTTTATTTTATGTTTTTTTTTATACTTTTTTTTTGGATTTTTTTTTGATGCTGGTTTTCGTTAGTTTTTTAGTTTTTGATTTTGTTTTTTTTTGTTTTATTTTTTTAAGTTTTTAATAAGAATTTTTTATATTTTAATTTTTAAATTATTTATGAATTTTTTTTTTAAATATTTTTTATTTATTGTTTTTTTTGAAATTTTTTTTAAAAATGTTTAGGAATATTATTGTATTTTTATTATGGATTTTTCTTTTTCAATCTTTTTATTTTTTAGAAGTAAGTAATCAAAATTTAAGTGATACATTAAAAATTTTAATCAAAGAAGCTATAAAAAATAATACTAATAATTGCACTAAGAATATTACTCAATATTATCTTAATAATTCTATAAATTCTTATAAACATTTTGATGCTTTAATTAATTATTCTTCTAAAATGAAACATAATCTTGGTTCATTTATAAATTGTCAAAATGAAATTAAAAATGATACAATTAAATATCATTATTATATTTTTGAAAGTCAGAATGATTATTTTTTACAAAAAAATTATAAATTTTTCTTTGGATTATGTCTTTTAAATATTTGTAAAAGTGAAGATTATAAAAATATATTTTTAAAAGTAAGTAATATGTTAAATAATTTTTTTAATATAAATTCAAGTATACAATTTGAAGTTTATGATCTTCAAAAAGAAAGAGATCAATATATTTTAAAAGGAGAAAAAAATTTGAAAAAATTTTTGTTTTATTTAATACCATTAATAATTATAATTATTCAATTTAATTTACTTATTTTTCCAAAATTATCTGTTTTTTTTTTTAAATGCTTAGTAAAAAATTCTTTAGAATCAAAAATAATAAATTCTCCAAAATCAAAATTAATGTTATCAGATAATTTAATATCCATTAAAGAAACAAATTCTTTTTTAGTTTCTATTAACAAAAGTGATTTATTCCAAATTAAATCTTGTTTTTCTTTTCAACAAAATACAGAAAATATAATGAATTTAGAAATAAATGATAATACTTTATATAATGATACAGGAATAAATTATATAAAAGGAATAAGAGCTTTATCAATGATATTTTTTATTTTTGGAAATGTTTTTTTAATTTTATCTCAATCTCCTTTAATAAAAGCTGGAGGAAATACTTTTAATTTTTTAGGAGAAAGTTTTTTTGGTATTTTTATGATATTTTTTGTTAGACATATTCCTAAAATTTTTTTATCTTGTTCAGGTTTTAATTTAAGTTATAAAATATTATGTTATTTTGATGATATATTAGCTTATGAAACTGAGAATTTAACTGATTTTGAAAATAGTGATGATGAAAATAAAAGTAATGAAATATTAAATATTGAAAAAAGTGTTCAAAATTTATATAAAGCTAAACTTTTTCAAAGAAATTTATTAAATGAAAAAGATCCTTCAACAATTAAATTTAAAGATTTTTTTAATTTTTTATTTATTCATTTATATAAGCCTTTTATTTTTATTCTTATTTGTTTTTATTTTAAATATACTTTACAATATTTTATATATTATTTAACTAATTTTGGTCCTCTTTTATTAGCTTTTATTAAAAATTTTCTTGATAATATGAAATTTTATGAAATATTTTCACATTTTTTTCTGATACAAGATATAAATAATTTGTTTTATGAAGGAATTCTAAATGATTTTATGAATGTTTTTTGGTTAGCAATTAGTGAAATAAATTTTACTATTTTAGGTGCATTTATTATTTATATAGGATGTATAAAAAAATTGGCTACTGATTATTTTATTATTTTTATGATTGTATTTATTTGTTTAATTAAATATATTTATTTATTCGTTCAAAATTTCAAATTGACTAATTTATATTTTTTTGATGAATGTATATATGGTTTTATTTCAAATAATCAAATATTTGGATTTAATTATTATTTAATAGGATTATTTTTTGGATTAGTTAATTATACTATTCAAAAGGAAATAAATTATAAAGATGCTTTACATCAAGGAAAAAAATTATTAATCCTACCAATTTATTTTAAAAGAAGTTGTTTATCTACTTATTATGTAATGAGTAATTGTTGTTATTTTATTGTTATTACATTTCTTATTATTTTTGGCTTATCTTTTAGTTTTTTTGTTTTTGTTAACAATGAATCTATTGGTTATGTTTTCAAGATATATTCTGTAATTGATATAGAAATATTTTTAATTTTATTACATTTATTTTTATTTTTATCTTATTTAAAAGGAGATAATAAATTGTTTATATTTTTATCAAATAAAACTTGGGTAATTTTTAATAGATTATATTTTTCTTTTTCATGTCTTTGTATTCCTATAATTACATTTATAATATACCAATCTGAAACTAGAATAGGATTTAATTATTTTAGTATTTTTTTCTATTCTTCTATTTCTGGATTTATAATTTTTGCTTTCTCTATTGGGTTTTATATAACTTTTGAATTACCATATAGAAGAATGTTTAAACTATATTTACAAATAAAAAAAGATAATAAAATAAAATTCAAGAAGTATGTTAAAAATCAATAAAATATTTTAATATATTAATAACAATAATTTTTAATTTTAAGTATTAATAGCATAATAATAAATTATTTAATTTAAAATTAAAACACATTTTATATATATTTATCAATAGAAAGATTTTTATAAGGATTTAAATTATTTTTTTTTTCTCTTCTATTAACTTCTTCTTTAACTTTAGAAATTACATTTCTAACATCATAAGGTTTTTTTTCAATTAAATTCTTTAAAAAAATTCCAATATCATTTAATTGAGAATCATTCATATCATCAATCCAAGTTTTAATACCTAAACCATTATTAGGTTGTAATTTAAAATTATCAGCTAAATTATCAATAATAATAATTTTATTTAAATCTCTTCCTAATTTATTTAAATCTTTAACAAAAGACATTCCAGAAATTGAAGTATGTTGTCTATATAATCTATGTTTAATATATTTTTTATCAGGATCTAATTTATTTAAAATTCCATCTGCATATTCTTGCATTGCTGCAGTAAATATTATAATTTCAAATATTTCACTCATATCTTTTAAAAATTCTATACAATATGGTCTTATTAAAAAAATACCTCCACTTGGACAATAAAAAAAATGTACTAAAGTTTCATCTAAATCTAATACTAAAGTATATATATTATTATTATTTGTTGGGAGAAATGGTGTTGGAATATTTGCATTAAAACCAAATAAACTTAAAATATTATTTTGATTAATAGTTATAGTTTTATTTTGCTTTTTTGGATTTATTATTATTTGATCAAATAATATATTGTTTATTATTAAATTTGCTAATTGAAAAGGAGTATAATTATCTATTAATCTTATGAAATCAAAACAAATTAAATGAATTGGTTTAAAATATCCTAATTTAAAAAAATTATTTGACATTTGACGAATATGATTAATAACAATTTCAGTATTTTTATGAACACTATTACCAAAATTAGTTGGATTTGAATTTTGTAAATTATTACCTCTTTGTAATGATAAAATTCTATTATATTTATTTAAAAACTCTGAAGTTAACATATTACAATTATTTACAGATATATCTTTTGTCCCTTTAGTTAATAAATAATTCGATATTATTTGTCTTAAATAATTATTTAAACTATTTGAAATTGTTTTTATATTTGATTTTAAATTTAAATCATAATTAAAATCAGATAATATAAATTTGAGATAGATTAAACATATAAAAGATATTTTTATTAACTTAATATAAGCATTATTCATTGATGGATTGGAAAAAATTTCAAATGGAAAATCCTTACTTTCAATATGTTCTTGTAATAAAGTTATGAATTTTTTTATAGTATTATTTAAACTAGTTTTATTATCATAAAAAATTTCAATTTCAAAACAAACTTCCCATATTAAACTATTAAAATAAATAATTGATTCATCAGCTTGAACAATATTAATAGTTTCATTATTTGAATTTAAAATATTATTTATTTGATTATTATTTACATTTAACTTCATAGTACCTATATTATAATTTTTATTAAACAATCGGTTATTATCATTTGGATTAAATTTTTCTTTTGTTTGTTCCATCAAATCTTCAATTACATTTTGAATATTATTTTCATTTATACTAATTTTATTTTGTTTTTTTAAAACATTTTTTTTTCCTTTACCAATTACATCATTCCCAATTTTAGAAAAAATTCTATTATTATTATTTTTAAAATCAATTGGAGAATAATAATTTTTCCCAATTGTTCCATTATTAATAATTAGATTATTCACATTTATATTAATATTATTAAAATTATAATTATAATTATTTTCTTTATGAGGAGGAGTATGAACAATATTTTTGGAATTATTTAAAAGTCTTGAAGAATCATATTGATAATTTTTTCTTTGTCTAGATTTTTGTAAACTATAATTTGAATTAATATGATTATCACTTGAAAAAAAAACTCTTGTTGCTGGATCAAATTTCCTTTTTGTAAAAACTATATTCAATAAAAAAAGTTAAAATACCATTTTCATAATTTTTTGGAGTAGAAACCATAAAATTTATAATTTTTACTTTTTATAAAAATAAAAAAAAAATTTTAAAAAAAAAAGAAATAATAAAATTAAATAATAAAAATTATGGAAACTGCAGATATAAATACAGCAAAATTAACAAACACAATAAATGGAATTGGATTTGGAGCATTTAATCATTGGGGTACAATAAATAGAGAAGACATATTATCATCATATTCAAAAGAAATATTAGAAAGAGTTTGGTTAATTTTTACAAACTTTATTATAAAAAATTATGAAAGTGGAAAAGGAACTTTTATAAAAAATTTTGGAACTTTTACTTTTACAAATCCAGATTATAATTTAGAAGGAACTACAAATCAATTTAAAAGAGATTTAAAAGTTAGAAGACCTGTTTTTATTATTAGTAATGAATTTTTAGATTTTTTAAAACCTGGAATTTATACTAAAGCAGGAGGATTAATTTATTATACTCAAAAATTAAATCATTCTATTAATATTGTTAAAATAAATTATGCTGAATTATCTTATGGAATGAATATTTCTAAAGAAGAATATTATAATATTTTAAGTAATATTATTAAAGAAATGGGAGAACAAATTTTAAAAAAAAATTTTAAAAATAGAGAAATGCCTAATTTAGGAGTTTTTTTAATAAGAGGAAATGTTTTTGGAATGAAATTTTATAAAGAATTTAATTATGCTGTAATGAAAATTCCTCAAAAATTAAATTTTACTAAAAAAAATATAGAATTATATATGAATACATTAAATTCAAATCAACAATTTGGAGATTTAAAAAATGCAGAAAAAGCAATTAATGAAATTACTCCTGAAAAAGATATAATAACAAATTTAACAAAAGAAGCTGATTTTTATTTAGCAAAAAATTATGGTATTGATGGAAGTGATTATGATAATAATTTAAGATATGATTATAATCAAGTTGAAAATTATAATAAAAATGAAAGATGGAATTCTCAAAATTTTTTCCCTATTAAAAATATAAAAAAAGCATTAAAAAATATAAAAGAAAAAAGAAATTTAAAAGATTTAATGTTATCAAAAGAAATTTTAGAAGCTATTGTTTATAATAAAGGACAAATAATAAAAGAAATGAAAAGTTATGATAGAAGAAATAATGGTTTAATTTCTAGATTTGAAGTTGAAAGATCTTTTGTTAATGCAAATATTCATCCAAATTTATCTATAAATCATTTTAAAGAAATTATTAAAATTTATGCTGAAGGAATTGAATTTATAGATTATTATAAATTAATTACTTTATTAATTAAGGAAGCAAAAATTATTTTAAAAAATTCTTCTTTTAGTAAATATAGTAGTGATGATTTTAGTAGTAGTTTTAATAATAAATTTAAATTAGGACCTCAAAAAAAAGAAAAAAGATCTTTATCTTATCATAATTCAGAAAAAGATTTTTCGGATAATTTAGATGAAAATTATTTTTTAAGTAATTATAATAATTTAAATGTTAATGTTGATGAAGTTGAAAATGAAATTAAAAGTTTAAAAATGATTTTTGATGAAATTATGTATAAAAAAATTCCTCTTGTTGTTAATCATGATACATTTTATGATAATAATAGAATTTTAAATTATAAAGATTTATCTACTCTTTTAAATTTATTTGATATTACTTATCCAAAAGAGAAAATATTTAAAATATTAAAGTTTTTACATATAGACCCAAATTCATATACTTTAAATTCAATGTTCCAAAAATTAAAAGAATGTAAATTAACTTTTTATGAAATGACAAATTATGAAATTGAACAAGCATTAACAAATTTAATAAATATAATTGAAAAAAAAGGAGGAAAAAATTTCTTATTTAATAATAAACAATTTTTACTTTTCCATCATTTTAGAAATAAATTAAATGGATTAACACCTTATACAGAAAATATATTAAAAATATTATTTAATAAAATAACAAATAAAAATACAAATTTAACTATAAATGATTATGAAAAAGTTTCTCATTTAGAAATAAATAAAGATGGTTTAAATGAAAAATTTTATAATGAAACAATAAATAAAATAAAAGAATATATAAATAAAAAAAAAATTAGTGTAAATAAATATTATGATCATTTACTTTCTTATAATTTCATAAGACAATTTAATCATTTACCAAGAAAAGATTTTCTTTTAGCTTTTCAACAAGAACCTTTTGATTATACAGAACAACAATTAAATTATATTTTTGATAAAATGGATTTAAATAAAGATAATATTGTAGATAGAGATGAATTTAAAAAAAGTATTATTCAAGAATATAATGTTTTAACTCAAATGCAGGATTTAATTAAAAGAAAAAAATTAGATATAAATACAGTAGCATATAGATTTGAAATAAATAAAAATATTAATGAAAAATTAAGTTTTTATCCTTTTAAAAATAAAATGAGAAAATTTGATACTTCTTTTTCAAATGAATTTATTGAAGGTTTATTTATTGAATTAGCAGGTTCTTTAAATGATGAATTACAGACTAAAGTTTTATTAGAAAATTTAGATGTTTATGAAAGTGGTCAATTTATAAAAACAAATCAAGAAACTTTTAAAAGTAATTTTATAAAAAATATTCAAAATAATGTTGATTTCCATACTTTAAAAAATTGTTTTGAAAAATATGATAAAAATTTCACTGGTAGAGTTTCAAAAAATGATTTTTGTCATATTATTAATCAATTTACAAAAGAATTTAGAGATGAGGATATTATGAGATTAATGAGACTTTTAGAAGTTACTGATAATAATACTTTTGAAGTAAATTATCCAGAATTTTTAAATAAAAT
This sequence comes from Isotricha sp. YL-2021b, assembly GCA_023805745.1. NCBI lineage: Eukaryota > Ciliophora > Litostomatea > Vestibuliferida > Isotrichidae > Isotricha > Isotricha sp. YL-2021b. Next base: position 46,958 of record JAJJKW010000281.1, read on the forward strand.
ATATTATAATGAAAAATTAGATAATTTCCTTTTATGTATAGAACACTTAAAAAAAATAATCCAAAATAATAAAATGAAAAATATTCAAGAATTAATAAATTATATAAATGGAAATAATAATTTAAATTATGTAACAGTGGAAAAATTATATAATTATTTTATGACAAATTTCCCAATTGAAATTCAAGAAAATTTAAAAAAAACTGTTATATGTAAATTTGATTTAGATAGTGATGGAAAAATATCATATGAAGATTTAAAAGGAATAATAAATAGATATATTAATACTTCATTTTTCAAATTTGAAAATAGTGAAAAAGGTGAAAATGTGAATTTATATGCAGAAGAATTTTTAAAAGATGAAGAATTTAAAAAAATTGTAAAAGAAATTAAAGAAAATTTAAAAAAGAAAAATATAACTGAAGTAGGTTTATTTTATAAATTAGATGAAGATAATGATGGTTTTATTTCAAATTATGAATTTAATAAAAATATTTCAAATTATGCAGATTTAAGTCCTATAATTAAAGATAAAATATTTAATTATTTAGATTATTATCATAATGGTTTAGTTGATTTAGAAACATTTTTATTAAGATTTAAAGAATTTAAATCTTATGAAATATTAGTTAAAAATAATAATCAAATTGAAAAAGTAATTTTAGAAGAATTATCAAAATGGATTTTAGAAAATAAAGAATTAACTGATTCTCAAATCTTTGCACTTATGGATAAAGATTGTGATGGTTTAATTTCAATTGATGATTTAAAATTTTTTGTTAATGATACTTTAAGAATATCAGATATTGAATTTAATAAATATAAATTGGAAAGAATTATGCAAAATATTTCATTAACAAAAAATAAAAATATTGGTTTACCTGATATAACAGAATTTATAAATAGAATAAAATTAAATAAATCTAAAAATGCATTTTATGTTGATTTAACAGAAACTTTAAAAGAAACAACAAATCAAAATTTATTTAGAGGAAAAGAAAATGTTGATTGGATAAATCAAATAATTGAAAGATTTGGAATGTTTATTAGTGAAAAATATGATAATATTGAAAATTTTTATGAATTATTTTCTGAAAAAGAAAGTGGGAAATTTAAATTTGAAAATTTCGATAAATTTGTTAATGATAATTATGAATGTTTTGAAGGATTTAATTTAACTAAAGATGAATTATTAGCAGTTTATACTTCTTTAGATTCTCATAAAAAAAACTTTTTAAATTTAGATGATTTGAAAAATAAATTAGGTATATTTGATTTCTATAAAAAAATGCAATTTAATATTAAACAATTTTTACAAAATAATTTTAATTCTTCAATAGAAGCTTTTAAATATTTTTTACCTTCTGATTTAAATAAAATTTCTCCTATGTCAAAATCTTATACTTCTTCTTTTTCTTTATCAACTCAAGCTTCAAATTATTATAATAGAAATTATTTAACAAAAAAAGAATTTTTTGATGGAATAAATAATTTATTCCCAGATAAATATTCAACAAAAACAATATTAAAATATATGAAAAAATATTTTAACATTGATGAAAATGATAATTCAGAAAAACCAAAAATAACATTTACTCAATTTTCATTTATATATTATGGTAAAGTAACTCCAACAAAAAATATATTTAATAAAACAACAAGAAATGGTTTTAAATTTAATAATAAAAATTTATCTCATTCAAATTCAGAAAATAAAAATGGATATATTTATTCAGATGATCCAATTGGAGATCATCCAAAAAATCATTTAGATCATCCTTTTGAAATTTCTTTTCATCCTAAATTATCAACACCATTTGATTATGATCCTTTAGAAAAATTAAAAAGAAATATTTTATCAACTCCAGTAACAAATTATTTAAGTATTATTAAAGAAAAAATTCAAAATCATCCAAATGGAATTTGTAATGTTTTTGAATTTAGAAATTTATTAAAAAAATTAAATCTTGGTTTAACTAATTTAGAAATTGAAGATATTATAAATAAAAATGGAAAAACTTGGAATGGATTAGTAAATTTAAATGAATTTTATAAATTTATAACATCACCTGATAAATTTGAATCTAAATCAAATGAAAATATTAAATTAGCAGTAAGTGAATTTAAACAATTATTATATAAATATTATGCAAATCCAAAATTAGCTTTTAATTATACTGATGTAGATAGAACTAATATTATGGATTTTGATAAATTTAAATCTATAATTATGGAATTATATAGAAGAGAAGGTAAATCATATCCTAATTTTACTATTTTAAAAAATTCTTTTGATTTTATTGATATGAAAAAAGATGGTTTAATTGATATGAATGAATGGAGTAATGCTTTTGGAAATATTTCTGGAAAATTAGATAGTATAAATAATATCAATAATTTAAATACTAAAAGAAAAAATATTATTAATAATTTAAGGAAATGGGAAACTTCAAGTAATGTTACAAATATTTATAAAGCAATTGCTAAAAATAGGAAATTAATTTGGGATAAAATTAAAGTTATTTCTGGTGATAATGGTTTAGTTCAAGAAGATAATTTTATAAAAATATTAAAAGATGTTTTTCCTACATATAGATTAAGTAATACTCAATGGAAAATGATTGTTGAAATTGGAGATATTGATCAAAGAAGTTTTATTAATTTTGAAACTTTTATTAAATTAGTAGAAAAATGTGCTAAAAGATAAGAATTCCAATTTTTTAAAAACAAAAAAATAAATTATATTTAATTTTTTTTAAATTAAAGAAATTATTTATAGATTTAATTTGCTTTTTATTTATTTTAGATATTTTCTTTATATTTTAAAAAATTTTTTATATTTGTTAATGTTAATTCAATTTCTTCATATATTTCTTTATCTATTAAATTAGATTTTAATTCTGAATTCATTTTTGACTTAAATTGTTTTATTCCATTACTTATTAATATTAAAACTTGGCTTTCTTTTAAAATTTTATTTAATTTTATATCGTCCCATTGATAAATATCCATAAAAGCATTTAATGTATGAGATAAAACTTCACAACTTGATTCTTTATAAAATAAAGATTTAAGTAATGAATTTATCTCTTTATTATTTATATAATAATTTTCTTTTAATTTTGAAGAAAGTTTTTCAAATGGAATTGAATATATAAATGCAATAATATCAATAATATTACATTTTAAGAAATTATTATTAATAAAGTTATTCATTATTGAAAATAAAGTTTTATAATCAATTTTTTCTAATATTATTTCTAAATTTGTTTTAATATTTATTAAATTTCTTAATAATAGAATTATTAATAACATATATTCATCATCTTTTTTTTGGTAATTATTTAAAGAATTTATAATAAAATTTTGAAGAATAAAGCAATTACTTTTATTATTATTAATATTTTTACTTAAAAACTTTGAAATATTAAATTTAGATAATGAATTATTTATTATGTTCATTGAAAAAATTTCAATTTGAGAAATATTTTGAATAATTTTTAGTAATTTATTTGAATCCTTTAATAAATAAGAATCAATTTGATTTGATTGAATAACTTGAATTAATGAAATTATATTTGATAAAAAATTATCATTTAATGACTTTTTAATAATATCTTTTGAAAAAATGGAATTTACAGTTGCACTAATAATATCAGAAAAAAATAAATTAGAAGCATTACCATTAATATTAATATTATTTTCATCATCACTTATATTTTCATATATATCATTTAAAGTTTTAATATAAATGAAATATTGATTTACAATAAAATACAAATCTTGAATTTGAGCTTTCATTGTAGAATTATTTTCCATTGAATCATCATTTAAATATTTATCCAAAAATTCTTTAAATTTAATAATATTTGAAGAAAAAATTTCTGAATTATTAACATTATTATATATTGTATCAATTAATTTTTGTAAATTTATATCTAAATCATTATTTTTATTTGAACAATAAATATAAAAAAGAGAACAAATATAATTAGAATCTTCAATTTGAAGTATTTTTAATTTGTTTAATTGATTTATTTCATTTATTTCTATATAAAAAGAAGATGTTAAACTATAAATTATATTTAAAAAAGTAATTTTAAATTCTTTGTTTTGTAAATTATTATTTAAAATTATGTTTATCATAATTCCAATGATATTATCAAATATTTGGAATTTACCTTTTATATCTTCTTTACTTAAAATTTCAATTAAAAGACTAAATAAATCAGATAAATTTAAAATAAAATTTAAATCTTTTTCATTTTCTATTTGTTGAATATTTGAACTCAAATTTGAATAATGGACATAAAATATATTTAGTAAAGAATTTTTTAATAAATAATTATAATTAATTGATTTTGATTTTTTATCTTCTCCTCCTAAAATAAAAATATTTAATAATGAAACAATTACATTATTCTTAATTTCAATATAAATATTTGGATTTATTAACAGATTGATATAATTTACAAGAAAATTATCAGATATTAAGTTTAAATAAATATTTTCATTATCAATTTCATCAATATCAAAAGAAGATAAAAAAGAAGAGAATTGTTCAATTTTTTCATTATCATTTGAATTTATAATAGAAAGAAGATTATCTAAGTTTGTTAATTCAAATGTTTGATTATTATTAATTTCTTCAATTTCATCATTATTATCTTTATTCTCATTTTTTTTCTTTCTTTTTCCCATAATTGTTTTTTTTAAATACTTTTATATAATAATTAATAATATAAATTTTTATTTAAAAATAATAATGTTTATATTTAAAAAAAGATTTTTAATATAAATCCACAAAAAAATTAAAGTATTTTATTTTCTTTCTTTTCTTCTTCAATTTTTTTACTTTTTTTTCTTTCAATCTTTTTCTTTAAACTTTCCTCAATTTGTTCTTTGTATTTTAAAGCTTCTTCATGTTTTGGATTAATTAAAAGAGCTTGATTTAAATTTAAAATTGCTTTATCATAATTTTTTAAATTTATTTCACATAAACCAATATAATAATAAGAATCAGGTTCTACTTTTGATTTTTCATTAAATTTTTCATAATCTTTAATAGCTTCATTAAATTTTTTTATTTTAAAATAACAAAATCCTCTTCTAAAAAAAGCTTCAGTATAATCATTTTTTAAACTTAGAGCTTTATTAAATTGTGATAAAGCTTCTTCATATTTATTTTGTAAAATTAAACATTTTCCTTTTAAATAATAAGCTTCATAATTATTTGGATTTAATAAAAGAGATTTTGTCAATTCAATTAAAGCTTCTTTTATTTCATCTAAATTTATTAATGATTTTCCTTTTTGAAAATAACTTTCTGAAAAATTAGAATTTAATTTTATACTCTGATTAATTGCATTTAATGCATCTTGAAATTTATTTAATTTATTATAACAATAAGCAATATTATAATAAACTTCAAATAATCTTCTATTAAAATTACTTTTAATTTTATTCAATAAATTTATTATTTCATACAAGTTTTTTATCGCTAAATCGAATTTTAAGATTTTGATTAATAATAAAGATTTATTAAATTTACTTTCAATATCATAATTATTTAAAGATAAACAAATATCATAACTTTGAATTGCATTTAAATATTTTTTTAAATTTGTTAAAGCAAGTGCTTTATTAAAATAAGCTTCTGAATATTTTGGATTTAATTTTATAGCATCATCAAAATCAGAAAGAGCTAAATTTAAATTTTTTTCAAAATTTTCTTTATCATCATAAATTAAATAACAAAATCCTCTTTTAAAATAAGCATTTGAATAATATTTATTAATTGAAATACATTTATTTAAATCTTCTATTGCATCTTTGATTTGTTTTCCATTTAAATAACATAAAGCTCTATGATAATAAAATTCATAAGAATTTTTTTCATTTTCATTTGCTTTGGAAAAAAATATATTTAAATCTTTAATTGATTTTTCATATCTTAATAATTTTGAATAACAAATTCCTCTATTTAAATTAGCAAAATAATAATTTTTTTTTAAAGATAAAATTTTATTAAATTGTAAAATTGCTTCTTCATATTTTTGAACACACATTAAACATAAACCTTTATTAAAATAACTATCAATATCATTTTGATTTAATTGAATTAATTTTGTAAATTCTAAAATTGCTTCTTCAAATTTTGAAATTTTACTTAAACAAATTCCTTTATTATAAATAGCTTCAGTATTAGCTCTATTTATTTTTAAAACATTATCAAAATAATTTATAGAATGATTAAAATTATTATTTCTCATATAAATCATAGCAACATTAAATTGGGAAATTTCATGATTAAAATTATATTCAGTAGATTTAATAAAATAATTTAAAGCTTCTTTGTAATTTTTTAATTTATAATAATAATTACCAACTCTAAAAGCAGCATCAGATAAAATTTCTTTAATATATAAATCATTAATTTCAATTGCTCTTTTAAATTCTAAAATTGACTCATCTTCTCTTCCAATTTTACAATAATAAATTCCTCTTCTATAATAAGCTTCTGCAAAATTTGGATTTAATTCTATTGCATGATTATTATCATTCATTGCTTCTTTAAATTGTTCTAAACAAAAATAACAATATCCTCTTTGCATATAAATTTCTGCATCATTATTATTTAATTCTAAAGCTTTATTAAATTCCATTATTGCTTCTTCTTTTTTATTAATATTACATAAACAAATTCCTTTATTAAAATAGGCTTCTGTATAATTTGGATTTAATTCTATTGCAATATTATAATTTTCAATTGCTCCTTCAATTATTTTTTTATTATATAAATTTACTCCTTTATTTAAATATGCTCTAGCATTTTTTTCATAAGAATTTATTTTATCATAAACTAAAATTGCTGAATCAAAATCTTTTATCATTGTATAACATTTTCCTTTTAAAAATAATAATTCTATTATTTTTTGTTTTATTTGAGGATCATCAGGAAGTAATAATTGATTAGCTTTATTTAATATAACTAAAGATTTTCCATGTTGAAATAATTTCATATATATTCTTGCTTTCAATAAAAAGGCATTATAATTATTTGGATAATGTCGTAAAAATAATAAAACATATGTTAATGACTTTTTGAATTCTTTCATATGAAAATAATCAATTGATATATTTAAAAATGTTGATGGATTTGAAACGTCCCATTGATTATTATTCAGTTGGTTATTAATATTATTATTATTGTTATTATTATTATTTACGTTATTGTTGTCATTATTATTTATATTAATGTTATTAATATTCAAATTAATATTATTGTTTTCATTATTATTTAAATTAATGTTATTATTATTTAAATTATCATTATTGTTATTATTTATTAGGATATTATTATTATTTAAGTTTTCATGTTGAGGATTGTTTATTATTTGATGATTATGATTATTATTATTTAGGATATGATTATTTACGTTAATATTTATTATATTTTGAAGGGGATTATTTATATTATTATTATTCATATTTACATTATTTATATAATTATCATTAATATTTTGAAAAGGTTGAATATTATTTTCATCTTGAATATTATTTTCATTATTATTTCTCCTTCTTCTTTGATACCTTCTTCTTTCCATTAATTTATTTTAATTATTTTTTACAAATTTAAATAAAATAAATTTGAATAAAAATAAAAATTTAAAAAATTCATCAAATTAAAATGTCATCCTTAAAATCAGTAAATACTAAACTTGAAGCTTATAAATTAATTCATGATCCAGTTCGTCTTCTTTGTTTATTATATTCAAAATATGGAGATATAGAAGAAGATCAAAATTTTTTATATATAAATCAATTATTATATGATAAATCAAGTCATTATAATTCCCTCTTTAAAGAATATCAATATAGTGATTTAATAGAAGAATTTTTAAGAAGATTTTATTTATTTGAAGAAAGTATAATTAGAATACCAAAATTAAGTGATTACTATAAAAATTATCATAGTTTTTTTTGTAGGCCCAATTTTAGAAATTTCAAAATTTCTGAAATAATGCATAATTATGGTGATAATAAAGCTGAAATTTTTTATAAAAATAATATCGCTTTTGATAATGAAAATAATGAAAGTTCAAATAAGACATCTTTATCTTCTTTAGATAATATTACTAATAATAAAACAATATTTGATAAAAAAACTAAATATATAATTGAACAAGCAAATAATAATAATAATTCAAATAGCAAATATACTTTAACTTTAGATTCTTCAAGAAATTTAAATAATTTAAATTTATTAACTAAAAGAAGTAAAGATGATTCTTTTGTCAATTTTATTTCACCATTAATAAATTATAAGAAATATTTAAATAAAAAAGAAAAAAAAAACCAAAATAAAATAGTTACAAACAGAAATAAAAATATTCAAAAAAACAAATTTAGTATAAAATCATGTTTACAAAAAAATAATTATATTAAAAGTTCTTTATATACACTAGTAAAAAATAATTTAAATTGTGAAACAATTAAAAATACTAAAAAAATTCTAAAGTCTCCTAAATTAAAACCATCATGTTTATCCAATTATAAATCAAGTTTAGAAGAATTTAATAAAAATAAAACAAAATATATTGAAAAAGGAGGAAATGAAAAAATTAAAAATAAAACTTATAATAATAATAACAACAATAATAATAATAATAATAATATAATTTCAAATTTTAGAAATTTTTCAAAATTATCAGCAACTTTAAATAACAATTTAAATATTAATTTTACTAATTCACTCAAAAATAATAGTGTAACAAATAATCAAAACAATAATAAAAATAATATAAATAATCATAGTAATTCAAGGTTAAAAAATAATAATAATAAAATATCAAATGAAAGTATTCATAATTCAGGAAGTACAATTCATAGATCTAAAAATAAAACTTTTGATGTAAAAACTTTTAATTCAATGAATAATTTAACAAAATTTAATTCTAATTCAAATTTTTCTTCTTTTAATTATCACCAAATTACAATGAGATCAAATAGAAAAAATTATTATGGTTCAAATTTTAATTTAATTAAATCTCCATTAAATGCAATAAATGGAAATGGAAATTCTTCTAAACATAAGTTTTCTAAAAACAAAAATAATAATACTAATAATATAAATAATAACAATAGTAAAAATAGTATTTTAAGTACATCTTCAATTCCCAAATTTTTTAATAAAAAAGAACATAGTAAAAATTCAAAAGAGAAAAATAATATAAATCATAGAAAAAATAATAATATTTCTCAAAATAATGCTCTAAATATTAATAATTTATTATATACAATTCAAAAAAATTTAAGTAATTTATCACATAACAATAATATTTTATCACCAAAAAATACAATTCAAACAAATAGAATGAATTTAAATAATATTTATAATGCTTCAAGAAATAAAAAAAATATGTTAACACATACTCAAACAAATATAAAAACTTTTAGAAAAGATATAATTGCACATAAAACTAAAAGTGTAGATGAAGAAAAATTAAAATTAAAAAATATTTTTTTTAATAATAAAAAAAATCATAATTATCAAATGAGTCAAAGATTAGTAAATCAAATTGAAGAATTAATAAAAAAATCAAAATCTCCTTATATGAAATATAATCTAAATAACAATTTTAATAACAATTATAATAGTCAAAAAAAGAAGACAATAGAAAATTCTAATTCTTCAATTCATAATAATCATAGTGGAACTTCTATTAAATTAAATTCAAATAACAAAACTATTAATGTTAATTTAAATATGAGAGTTAATAGTGAAGATAGAAGAGAAAAAATTATTAGAATGATATCACCTAAAAAATAATATAAAAATAGAATTATTTATAATAATTAATTTATATATAATTAACTTTTTACAACCTTATTTAATTGAAATTTAGAACAATTATTTTTAAATTAAATATTTTCTTTAATATTATTATTTATATTACATAAATGTTTTTTTCTTTGAATTAATATTTCATTTTCATTTAATAATTCATCATTTAAATTATTAATATTAACATTATAATTATCATCTTTATTATAATCAAAAAAATAATTATCAATTATTTTTACTTTAGATAACAAATTTTTTGGAGTTAAAGCTATAAAATCTTTTAAATCATTTTTATAATTAAAATCTTTAACACAAACATGATAAGTATCTAAACAAGAAATTTCTTTTTTAGCTTCAACAGCAGTTAATTTAGGAATATTTTTCATTTTTATATAAATAAGTTTATTTCTTTGAAAAATTATTTTTTTATTAAATTGTATATCATCCAAACCCTTAAAAATTCTTTCTATTATATTTCTTTTTTTTTCATTAATATTATCAATATTCAAATCATTTAATTTTAATATTGAGTTATTTACAGATTCTAATCCTTCTTCTTTTTTAATTGAATTTTTAGCAAAATAAAACATTGTAATAATTGTATTATATAAATTTATAATATTTTGATATCCTCTAAAAAAAAAAACAATATCTAAAATTATATTACATAAATACATATTAATTCCAGAAATAAAAATTGAAATTAACCATTTAGCACAACAAGAACTAATTAAATATTCAGATTTATTTTTTTTAAAAAATATAGATAAATTTTGATCTTTTGGAATAATCCTATTTATCATTTCCATATCAGTTTCAATTCCTATTCCAGTTAAATAAAAATCAAAAGGAAGAATTTCTTCTATAATTGAACAAAATAACCAAAAACTTTCTTCTTCATTAAAATTTGTAATTTCTAATAATTTTGCAACTATTTGATTAAAACCTTGACAATAATTTAATGATATATTTCTTATTGTAAATGCTGATAAAATATTTCTTAATTTATCTTTTTCTTTTTCATTTATATCTTTTGAATTTTTAAAAGAACGATTTATATCAATTTCTATTTTTTTTTGAATTTGTATATAAATTGGATGTTCTATTTTAATATAATTTTCAAACATATTTAAAATTGTTTTATAATAATTTTTATTTTCAATTAATTTTTCTCTTGCCCTTGTTATAATTAACCAATAATCTTTTCTCATTTCATTTGGAATAGGTTTTTTTAATAATTCATATAATATATTAAATTCCTTTAAATTTAAATATATTTTATTTTCTGTTATTATTTTTTTACCTTCTTTTTCCCAAGAAAATTGATTATTAATATTTTTTTTATCAAAACTTTTTGATTCAAGATTCATTTTTAATATTTTTTTGAATATAATTTTAAATTAAAAATTAAAAATAAATGAATAAAATATCAAGTTTTGCTCATTTTACTAGTTTATCAAAAAGACCAATTTCCTCTACAAAAAGTTTTAAATATCCAACTTCAATTCCATCACCAAAAAATTCTTCAAGAAAATTTTCAAATAATATTCAATCACCAAATAAAGATGATGAATTAATTTTAATAAAAAGAAAATTTTTAAATAAATCAAATCATTCAAAACAAACTTCTTCTTTTTTAAGCTTTGTTTCTCCAAGTAGTTATATTTATTTAAACAAACAAAATAAATTAAAATTAAATAATTCAATAAAGAGTCAATTAATTCTAACTTCAATGGATAATTCTTCTATTGTTCATTCAAAAGAGAAAATTTATTCTTATCTGAATAATAGTAATTATTATAGTAATAATAATAAAAATAATAATTTGAATAATAATATTAATAAAAGTTATTCTATTAATGTCAAAAAAAAAAATGAAAATAATAGTCATACACAGAGTAATAAAAATTTAATTTCTAATTCTTCAAATCAAAAAAAACAATTTGCATTTATTTCAATTAGTTCTAGAAAAAGTTCTTTAGAAAAAAATAAAAGTGAAAATAAAAATTTATTTCCTCAAAATCAAAAATTAAATTCTATTTCTTTTTCCTATAAAACAATAAATACTAAAAAAAAAATTTCAACTAATAGTGATAAAAGTATTAATAATAATTTAAAACATTTATTTAATTCAAATATAACTTTTTATAATAATCAGAATAATCAAAAGTTTAAACTCAATTTTTTAGCAAATTATTTAAAAACAACAAAAAAACAAAAAAATAATAATACAAATAATAAAAGTGTATCAATAAATAATATAAACGCTTCTTCTGATCAAATAAAAAGTAAAAAAATGATATCTTCAACTACAAAAAGTTCTCCAAGAATTTCTTTATATAATTTAAATTCAATTTCTTCAAGAACAAAAAAAACTAAAAATAATATAAATGTTTCTTTAAAAGATTATCATGAATTTAAAAAAAATAATAATAATTTAAATAATAGTAAAAATAATGAGAATAAAAATATAAATTTACATGAAAATTTATTCAGTAATAATAATTTATTCAATAATTCAAAGCAAAAAAATAATTCAACTTCAAAGGAAAAAATTATTAAAAAAGTAGCGAATAAATCAAAAATTGGAAATAATTATATTAATAATATAAACATAAATTACATTAAAAATAATAAGTTTTCCCAAATTCATTCAAAAATTTCAAAAATTTTAAGTCAAAGTCAAAGAGATATTTTAGCAAAAAAATTTAAAAAAACTTTAACAACAAATAATTCACCAAATAAAGAAAATGAAAATAAAAACAAGAAAGATAATATTATTATAAAAAAAGAATATTCAAATAACTTTATAAAAAATTTAACAATAAAAGAATTTGAAAAACCAACATTTTCAAATTCTCAATTAAATATAAGTGAAAAATATTTTAAAAAATTAAAAGAAAATTTAGAAGCAAAACAATTTAATCCAAGTACATCAACATTATCAACATCAAATCATGATTGTAATTATTATCAAAAACAATCAAAAGATTTATCATTATATATAATATCATATAAAAAAAAATATAATGAATATCCTGAAACTTCACTTTCTTTTTATAAATATGGAAGATTAATTGGACAAGGTGCTTTTGGAAAAGTAAATTTAGGTTTAAATGTTTTAACTGGAAGAGTTGTTGCTGTGAAAAGTTTTAATAAAATAAAATTGAATAATCAAACAGAAAATAAAAATAAAATATTTTATGAAACAGATTTAATGAAAAAATTAAATCATCCAAATATAACTAAAATATTAGAACATTTTGAAACAGAAAAATATTATTTAATAATAATGGAATATATAAACGGAGGAAATTTATTTTCATTTGTAAAAAAAAGAAGAAAACTAAGTGAAAAAACAGCAAAATTTTTATTTAGGCAAATAATACAAGGAATAAAATATATTCATTCAAAAAATATAGTTCACAGAGATATAAAATTAGAGAATATATTAATAGATGTGAATAACAATATAAAAATATGTGATTTTGGAATAGGGAAAATATTAGATAATAAAAATAAAAAATTACATGATCAATGTGGAACTCCAATGTATATGGCACCAGAAATATTATTATCTACAAAAGAAAAAGGATACGATGCTTTTCCTGTTGATTTATGGTCAGCTGGAATTGCTTTATATATTATGTTAAGTGGTACTTTACCTTTTTCTATTCATGATGATGATATTTCTTCTTATAATAATAATGAAAAAAAAAATAATTTTGCTCTACAATATGCTATTATTAATAATGAACCTAAAAAAATAGAAAATATTTCAAATGATGCTAAAAATCTTTTATTTGGTTTATTAAATAAAAATCCTAAAAAAAGATTTAATTGTGATGAAGTTTTAAATCATTCTTGGTTAAATAATTATAATGATAATAATAATAAATATCATTTATTTACTAAAGCTGAAATGATTATGTTAAGTAAAACTTATATTGATTATAGATATGCTAAAATAGAAGATTTGAAAGAAAATTTTACTTTAAGTAATTTAGAAAGAGATGATAAAAATATTAATAATGAAAATGTTAATATTAGAACTAAAAGTTTAATTTTAGCTCCTTATAATTCAATGAAAAATTTTTTTGAAAATGAAGAAGAAGAAGAAGAAAATGAAGAAGATGATTTTAATAATTTATCTTTAAAATTGGAAAATGGAATTATTCTATTTGCAAATAAAGTAAGAGAATTTAATATTAATTATGAATTAAATAATAATGATGAATTAGATAATGGAATGTTAATTAATACTAAAACTGAAAGTAATTCTACAAGTTTTAGAAATAATACTTTAACTAATAATAATAATAAAATGTATTATGAAGAAGATAATAATTATTCTATGAAAAATACAATTAAAGAAAAAATTAATTTTAATTATAAAAATGATAAAATAAAAAGTGAAAATATATTAAATAAAATAGAAAATTTAGGTTATGATAAAAATTATGTTAAAGATTGTTTAAAAAATAATAAAATATGTCATGCAACTGCAATTTATTATTTAATGATGAATTATGAAAGTTTTTAAAAAAATTTGTAATTTTATTTATTAATATTAAAATATTTTTTACATTTATTTTAATTTAAAAATATTATTATTATTGATTAAATATTTCTCTTAATCTATCAACTTCTTTTTTTAAAGATATAATTAATCTTTCCTGTTCCATTCTCACTTCTTCACTTTCCTCTAATTTATAAAATAATAATTCATTATTATTTATTATTTTATTATTTTCTTCAAATAAATCATCATATAATTGTTCTTTTTTTTTCAATCTTCCTAAATTAGCTTTTAAATTATTAGTTTTTTGTCTTAATTTAATTAAATCAGATTTATCTTTATTAAATTCATTTAATAATTTCTGATATCTTTCTTTAAAAATATCATTTTGAGGAGAATAAATATTATTATATTTTCTATCAGATTTTTCACTATAACTTCTTATTTTAGAATTTGAACGAGAAGAATTTTTAGATTTAATTTTTTTATTTTTTAATTTATTAGTAAATAAATTATTTCTTGTTTTATTAAAAGAAGCAATAGAAGAAGCATAATCAGAATTATTTAATCTTTTATCTAAACCTGCAATTTTTGATTGTAAATTATCTAATTTATTTTTCATATCATTCAAAGATTTGATTGAATTATTATTTTCATTTTTATTAACTTTTTTAATGTTATAGTTATCATTATTATTATAATTATTATTTGATGATAAATATTCACTTTCTTCTTCTTTTATTTTACTTTTATTTGTTGAATTTATTCTTTCCATTATTTTTTGTAAAGCTAAACTTCTATTCGATGAATTTAAATTAGAAGGATTCATTTGATTATTTTTTTGAGTATCTGATAATTTTGAGTTACTATTTAATATTTGAGAATTTTTAAAATCTTCAATGCCTTTATCTAAAATTGAATTAATAATTAAATTATTATCATTATTTTGTTTTTCATCATCTTCTTCTAAATAATGACTATTATAATTCATTTTTTTAAATATATTTAAATTATAAAAAATTAAAAAAAAATAAAAAATATATAATTACAGAATTAAAATTATTGTAAATTAAATGAAAGAAGAAAATAAAACTTTTAAATCAGTGAAGATAATAAAAGTAAAATCAAGTAAAAAATTAAATTCAATTTCAGATTCAACTTCTACAATAAATTATGATGATTCATTATATATAAATGATAAAAGACAAGTCACTTTTTCTTTTAATTTTATTAAAATAATTGAAGTTGAATCTTGGAAAGAATATAATATTGACGTATCAGAAAAAGATCCAAAATGGCATAAAGTTGAACCAGAAAAAATAGATATTTCAAAATTTGACAATTATATATATGAAACTAGAAATAATATAAATATCAAAAATAATATACAGGAAACTACAAATAATATAAATAAAAATATTATACAGGAAACTAGAAATAATATAAATATCAAAAAGAAGAAAGATAAAGTTCCTTGTGATTGTAATATTTTTTAAATTTTTTTTTCAACCAATTTTTGAATGTAACAATATATTATATGTAGATTATTTATAAAGTTGGTTAAGTATTTATAAAACATTTAATAGGGTTATTATTCGGTAAATATGTATTTTATTTATAAATAAATTAAACTTTTTTTTATTTTTTTTTATTTTTTTTTATTAAATATTATCATATATTATTTTTCAAGAATTGTTCAAATTAAAAAAAAAATTTAAAAAGAATTTCGAATATAAATAATAATGAAAGTTCAAATAAAGATTCTTCATAAACTCTTTAATTCAAAAAATATAAATAATGAAGCTCTTTTGAATAATATATTCAATTGATAATAATTATAATCATTTTGATATTAAGTTTAATAAATATTATCAAAATATTAAAAAATATGAAGATAATATTTCTTCTCAAAATGATGAATCCAAAGTAAAATTTTAAATAATAAATGGGGGATTGGGGATTGGGGATTGGGGATTGGGGATTGGGGATTGGGGATTGGG